>CAKNXH010054197.1:8550-43716 GCA_932178445.1 Andricus quercusramuli
CACACCGTGAAATTGGAATTCTATAATATCGATCAAAGGTATCTCCTGACTTTTTTTTTAGTAGGGCGCTGATCCCGAAACAGCCTAAAATTCGACTTTGAAAACATCATTTGACAAAAGAATTGCATACTGAGCTTTGCCGCGAGCTTTGCCGCCACCAACAGTCAACAATACTTTCGCTGTCGCTCGAAATAGTATCAATGACGTTGACATCCGACAAATATGCAGAGGACTTAAAGCAATTGAATAGGTGCGCATGCTTCCCACACTTGAAGCAAGACCATTTGATGGCAGGACAATTTTCTCCGGTATGTGACGTGCGACGAAAACGTTCGCATACAGAACTCGGTCGAATTCTCGACGAATAACTGCGCTGCTTTCTCTTCCATTGCTTCTTCTTCTTCTCAAGGAAACCCTCTTTCTCTTAATTTCCTCAGATCGTTAATAGCCAACACCGAACACCCATCTGTGCCTTCCTCTTCAATCATCTGGTTCTGCTGCTTCGCGACTTTCAGGTCAAGCACTAACTTGCAGGCTCTTTGGAAGGTGAGATCAGGTTCTGATAGAGGCTTATCGGACCATAGCTTCGTCCATCAAACCATCCAAAATTCGATCTCGAAGCACCACTTGTAAACAATTTCCAAACTTGTTTGAGGATCAATATATCTCATGTGTGCCACTTTAAAATCGATAGTTCTATTTTCAATCAATTTATACAGTTTTTAATTCGTTTTTATATCAAAATAACTGCCCTGGAATATTTTTGCAAAAAATTCATTTTTTCAAAAGTTATTAACAATCAAAGTTCTTGATCATTTTTTTTCCAGAATATTACTCGCGAACGGTTCATCAAAATTAAATAATTGAGTCATAAAAATTTTGGCTACGAAGTATACTTAACGCTAAAAAATTGTTCGGTAGTGGAAAACATTTTTTGTTGTTTAAATAATTGTTTGTTTTAAACAATTGAAAATTAATTAAACTTCTCCGCCTGTGAAAGAATTCTTCTACGTTCCAATAGATTCTACAATCTCTTCCGAAAATTTGTGTGAAAAATAAAGTTGGTATTTTGCAGCACTTCCAAAGTTATTCATTTTTCCGTGACCGCACTCTGACCTCCAGCGCTGGTCGAGCACGCAAAATTACGTGAACAAATGCATGGTTTAGGCGTTTATTGGAAGAAAGTAATCGTTTTTCTTTCCCAGTAACTTTAAATTATATAACTGGTAATATTTAGTGATTAAGATTGATCATTCGATATTATTTGTTAATTTAATAAACAAATTTTATAAACAAAAGAATAGTTTGGTCATTTATAGACAGAAAGTAATAGTTTCTTTCTAATTGTCTTCAAATTACATAGATGGTGATGTTTAGTGACGAAGAATTGTCAATCGATATTAGTTGTTCATGTTATAAACAAATCTTATAAACAAATGCATAGTTCGACCCTTCATAAATAGAAAGTGATCGTTTTTCTTTATTCTAATCGTCTTCAAATTACATAAGTGGTGATATTTAGTGACGAAGAATTGTTAATCGATATTATTTGTTTATTTTATAAACAAATTGCATTAACAAATGCATAGTTTGGTCATTTATAGACAGAAAGTAATAGTTTTTCTGTCTTATCGTCTTCAAATTACATAGGTGGTGATGTTTAGTGACGAAGCATTGTCAATCGATATTATGTGTTCATGTTATAAACAAATGCATAGTTTGACCATTTATAGATAGAAAGTGATTGATTTTCTTTCTAATCATCTTCAAATTACATGTAGAGGAAAGGTTTATCAAAAGTGCACATCTCCACTATCAAAAATTTTTCAGGAGAGCCAAAAAACGCGATACAGAATCACATCAGCTATTGAAATTAAACCAACTGTATCAATAAGTTCCTTCGCCACCCCTCAGTTTTGATCCCTAATTACATCCGTGTATCATAAAACCTGACCTGGGCACGAGGATAAGTATTTTGGAGATGTTGAGTTTTGACGCGGACACGTGGAGATGTCGAGTTTGGATAAAAACAAAAAAAATGAGAAAATCTTTTGAGGCAGAATAAGAATCAAACACAAGTGAAAAAAAACAAACATTTTTATTCCAAATGTAAAATGAAAAATCTCAATGCATTACAGGTCCAAAAATGAAGTATAGTTTGATTAAATGTGGGTAGGAAAAGGGTCCTCGTCCAAGCAATCGCAGTCGTTTCCCTTCCTTTCTGCAGAGGGATCCTCTTCAGGCCCATCTTCAGCTCCTTCACACGGGCCTCGGAACCATCTCAACTCTTAGAGTTCGCGCCAATTTGCACCGAAATGTTGCTCAAGAAGTTATAAAACGTCTCTCTGCTTTTCCCTGGTAAGCACTTTTGTTTTGGAAGCTCTCTGAGAGGCAGCAAATTCTCTTCGTCTCTTCCTTTTTTGGTGATGCTCCGAAATTGTCCTGTCGATGAGTCAAAGCGGTAATTGAGCAGACAACGAACCTTCGTAATAACGGCCTTTGATCGTGTCTGAAATTTTTTGATCACTACCCTTTTTGCATTACTGATGCCCTCAATTTTCTGGTAAACATCCAAAAGGTCCTTCAAGTCATAGACTATCCAATCATCCGCCAGATTGCGCACTGAGCCGAATTCACGGTAGATCTCATTATACTGTTCTAAGCTGGTGATGACAGGAACCTTTTTGAGCCGTTTCCCGACCCTGCCGAATGCTCTGCCCGCAGGAAGAAAGCTATGTCCGCGTACTGAGAATGTTAATTGGATTTCCTTCACATGTTCGGGTGCTTCTTTTTTCAGCCAGTAGCACAACGCGTGTATCATATGGGCATTCTTATTGTGTCCCCCACATCCATCACAAAATAACTGAATTGAGGTAATGATATCTGAGAATTTAATGCCTCTTAGGTAAGAGAGAACAGCAGAACCGATTTCGTTCGAGCCCCTCTTTCCCATCACTTCATTCCAAGTAAAAAACGTAGGGTCTCTTGAAGAATACGAGATGCAAAAAAATGAGTAAAAAGAAATTTGCCTCCTGTAGAAAGCCTCGCCGATAGGCGTTTTCGGCAAAGGTTGCACTTGCTGCAGGTCAAAAATAAAGGAAACATTGTCCTCTCTAGTGGCGGCCTCTTTCATCAACTGATAGAAAGATTTTGCGCCTCAGTCCAAAACCGCAAAAAAATGTTATTTGGCCAGAGGTGGATATGTGCACTTTTGATAAACCTCTCCTCGAGTGGTGACATTTCGTGAAGAAGAATTGTAATTTGATATTATTTGTTTATTTCATGAACAAGTACATAGCTTAGCCATTTCTAGACAGAAGGTAATCTTTTTCTGTCATTTTCTTCAAATGATATCACTGGAAATGTTTCGTGATGTTCTGGAAAAATGAACTTTTAAGTTTTACTTTTCAACCACTTCAGTCATTTCAGGATCCATTTCAAATTCATTCTTGCTAGGTCACTAAACATCACCACTTATGTAATTTGAAGTCGATTAGAAAGAAAAACGATCACTTTATATCTATAAATGGTCAAACTATGCAATCGTTCATACAGTTTATTTCTAAAATAAACAAATAATATCGATTGACAATTCTTCGTCACTAAATATGACCACTTATGTAATTTGAAGACGATTCGAAAGAAAAACGATCACTTTTTATTTATAAAGGGTCGAACTATGCATTTGTTTATAAGATTTGTTCATAACATGAACAAATAATATCGAATGACAATTCTTCGTCACTAAACATCACGACCTATCTAATTTGAGGAGGATTAGAAAAAAAAACTATTACTTTCTATCTATAAATGACCAAACTATGCTTTTGCTTATAAAATTTGTTTATTAAATAAACAAATAATACCGAAATACCAATCTTAATCACTAAATATTACCTGTAATATATTTTAAAGTTACTAAGAAAGAAAAAAGATTACTTTCTTCCAATGAACGCCTAAGCTATACATTTGTTTACATAATTGTACGTGCTCGACCAGCGCTGGAGGTCAGAGCACGGTCACAAAAAAATGAATAACTTACGAACTACTGCAAAATACCAACTTTTTCTTTCGCCAAAATTTTCGGACGAGATTCTAGACTCTACTGGAACGTGGAAAAATTCTTTCACAGGCGGAGAAGTTTAATTAATTTTCAATTGTTTAAAACAAAAGATTATTTAAACAATGAAAAAATTTTTCTCATTACCGAACAATTTTTAAGCGTAAAATATACTTCGTAAAAAAATTTTCATGACTCAACTATTGAATTTCGATTAAACGTTTTCAAGTGATTAATTTTTGAAAAAAGTGATCAAGAACTTTGATTGTTAATAACTTTTGAATGAATAAATTTTTCGCAAAAACATTTTAGGGGAGTTGTTTTGATACAAAAACGAAGTGAAAAATGTATAAATTGATTGAAAATAGAACTATTGATTTAAAAGTGGCACACTTGAGATATTTTGACCCTTAAGTGTAACAATGTAGTCCTTCAATGATTCACCGGGCTTCTGAGACCGAGAATGAAACTTATAACCCGCCGCAATAGGGATGGGTAACACTCAGTGAGAATCGATTCTTTGATTCCTTGATTCCGCCGGATGCGTCAATTCCGGTAGCTATACAATCGAACTAAATATCGATTGTACAAAATTGCATTTGGCCAAAAAGTGGTATAGTTTGTGCTGCTCAGTTCAGGCTGAGTAAAAGTGTTAACAAGACGGTTGTGCGTAAGTAAAATGTGACTGATTATGAGAGAAGTTCCCGGCTGGCGGCGTGATATGCGTAACCTATAAGGGCGCTTTCTCACGATTGCAGATCAGTAGATTGCATGCAGAAAGTCCACAAGAGTGAAAGAGATGGAGAACAGCATGTGTCTTTCACTCTTGTGAACTTTCTGCATGCAATCTGCTGATCTGCAATCGTGTGAAAGCGACCTTATAGGTTATGCATATCACGCCGCCAACCGGGAACTTCTCGCATAATCAGTCACATTTCACTTACGCACAACCGTCTTGTTAACACTTTTACTCAGCCTGAACTGAGCAGCGCAAACTATACCACTTTTTGGCCAAATGCAATTTTGTACAATCGATATTTAGTTCGATTGTATAGCTACCGTGAATTCAGAGGAATCGATGGTAGGAATGGATTATTCGATTCCAATTCTTCGATTCCTATTTTGATATTCCCCAACTCCCGCCTTCTCAAAAAGGCCGCGTAAATAAAAAATTGTCAAGGGTTTTTGGAGAGGTTTGTTGTAAAAATTAAAAACAATGCAACAAATGTAAATTTAAATTCATGTTTTAATGTTTCTTGAAGAAACTTTATAAACTTTCATTAATTAGGTTTTTCCCTTCAGGAAAACGAAAATTTATTCTCTCTTAACTCTGTGATCGGAATCGATGTCGATTCCGATGAAGAATCGATTCCGAAGAATCGAAGAATCGATTCCGAAGAATCGAAGAATCGACGCAAAGAATCGAAGAATCGACGCAAAGAATCGATTCTTCGAAGGAATCGGAATCGACTTCGCCATCCCTACGCCGCAACTTGAAGACACGCGGGCGAATAGTTGTTTTTCAACATTTCCAACAGTTCATCGAAACTCTTTATATTAGGCAAATCCAGCACCATTAGGTTTTTTAAAGTTCTATACATTTCCGGTGCGATAAACACCACTAAAGGCGACACTTTTTCCGTGTCCGAGGTACCATTGGGCGTGAGAAATGCTCCAAGACGTTCTAAAAAGTTCTCGAATGGTTCAACGCTCGCGTAGAACTGAGGAATTTGACCGAAAACTGCCGTTCTCTGAGTCTCTGGCGACCCCTCAATATCGAGCGACATCGTAAGAACTGAAAATAAAGTTTACTCACTAGTAGAATTTTGGCGAGAGCCTTATGGTGGCCAAAACACTAACACACCTAACCATGGCGCTGTACCGGGCAGATTCAAGTATATTGAACAGATGGAATTTGCTGTCGATGCCCTACAAAAAGGTATGAATAAAGCGTATCACGGTGAGCCACAACAAACTTTAACCTAAGCTCCTTACTCAATGCCAGATCTTTACAGGATTCAATTCTCTGATGTTGCTCAAAAGTTTAGGTAAGAAATACAAAATATCGATTGAGCCCTTTCTTTGAAAACTGAACTTTTGACTTTTTCAGATTTTGTTTTTTTTTCTAATAAAAATGTTTGATTATGTGGAATTTTTGATAAATGAAATATTTAGTAAACGAGTTTCTATAAACTTTGGTTTCAAGCAAAAACTGGGTCTTCTATAGAGGTTTTCGCAGAGCAAATAGGAGTTTTTTTTATCCCTACGGTTATAGAAAACTCTTATTCAACAAAAACTCTCAGCAATATTCAATTATCTAAAGTTGCTTAGATCTTTTGAGTCACCAAGGAAAAAGTCGATCGAACCCTTCTTTTTAATTCAGTTCTGATTTTTTTTCTAAAAATTTTACTTATAGTTACGTTCCTATATGTTAAATATGTCGTAAGAATAGTTTCATAAACTTTTTTGTGAAAAGAAAACCTTACAAAAAGGGCTCTATCGGTTTCTTTCCTTCTTCGCTCAAAACATTTGGGCAACAACAGATGATTGAATTCTGTAGGGAGTTTTTGTTGAGCAAGAATATCTAATAACCTTAGGGGAAAAAACCCCTATTTGGGCTACATAAATCTCTATCGGTTACTCAGTTTTCCTTTGACACAAAAGTTTATAGAACCTTTTTACTTATGTCATGTATTACAGTGTACACATAATCAGAATTTTTGATTAGAAAAACGAAATTTCAAAACATCAAAACTTAAATTTTCAACAAAAGGGCTTGAACAATTTTTTTCATTTATCATTGAAAATATTCGGGCAACATGAGACAATTAAATCCTGAAAAGAACTGGCGTTGGCTAAGGAATTTAAATTGAAGTTAGTTGAGGCTCACCGTGGTATGACGACAATTGTCCTATTCGTATTAAAAACAGAGAGAGATGCACCCTGGTGAAATCCTAGGCTTGAGAACCCGGAAAAGAACACTCGACGCCTTCTTATCAGGGCTAAAAATATGGGAATTGGGACATGTACAGGGCAACTTTAAGAATATATAATAATGAGATAAAAAATGCTGTGAGGGACTTATGGAGGGGGTATTGTCAAGATTCGATAATCTACCTGACACTGCTTGACTCTAGAGAACCTCAAGGGTCAACCCACAAGATCAACTGAAGGCATTAATATTGCCTTCGAGCGAAATGGCTGAGACGACTAATTTACCTCCCGCATTATTCATTCAATGCGGAAAGATGAAGTAGCAATTGGAGCGCTTGTAGATGCAGAGGGGACATTTAGTAACACCCCAATTGAATCCACATACGGTTCTGTTGAAAGACACTAAGTCACTGACTCGGTGAACAGGTGGATGCAATCCAAGTTGAAAAGCAGAATGGTACATACTTCGCTACATAGTCATGAAGTGAAGGCCAAAGTTTCAAGGACAAGCCCACAGGGAGAAGTTATTTTATCCACACAGTGGGTGCTTGTCAGTGATGAGCTGATTCGTGTTTTAAAGAGGGAGGCATGAGGAATCCTTATTAGAACTCATTCAGTCAGCGCTCAACATAGTAGAGCAATTGTTCCGGGACAGTTGTTTGTCCGTTAACCCGGAAAAGACAAAACTCATGAATTTTACTAAATGAAAGAAGCTTCCTGGCCTTTGAAGTCTTATGTTCTACGGCAGGGAAGAAGAATTTTCAAAATCAAGAAGTATTTAGAGGTAGTATTCAACCCCATATTAACCGGGAATCTCCACGCTGACGCAGTAGTAAAGAAAGATGAATTGGCTTTTTGGGCCAGTAGATGCGCAATATGGAAAGCCTGGGCATTAACCCTTCGATGGCACACTTCCCGACGCGTAACGTAGCTGGCATACTGGGGTCTTTTCGACCCCAAGTGAAAAAGGCTTCCCGCAAAGAGCCAATTCATTATTTTGAGTAGCTGAATCTTTTACAAACTCTTGGAGAGTTACTTCAAAGAATGCTGTGGGTTATTTAGTTCAAAATTTATTTTAAATATGAAAAAAAGATGGTAAAAGTTAAACAATAGTGAAAAGTGACATTTTTTCACGAAAAAACTAATAAACATTAATGCCCATTTCCATTTGCCATTTTTAAATGTGGAAGGGACTTGAATAAGTTTTAACATGCTTGGGGTCTTTTCGACCCCAGTGTGCCATCGAAGGGTTAAGACAAAGGATTACATACCGGTTATATGCAATGATCATCAGTACTACAAAACAATTGGAAAGCCTTTACAGGGCTTTAAGCTTGCTTGTTTTGAGTGCTGTGAAAAAAACAACAACACAGTTTTTGAGCTTATTCTGGGCGTCCCGCCATTGCACCTTTTCGTAAAGAAGATGCGATGGCGGAAGTCTATAGACTAAGTAATCCATAGATTACTAACGGGGCAACCTTAGTGAGGTTGAGGTGAGGAATCTTTATTATGTCAGTAAGCGAATGCTATGCAAGGATAATATTCTCGGTATGCAAACTGATGTTATGTTGAGAAAATTATCCTTCATAACCCTGCAAGGTCATATTCCCTAAAAGGAAAGAATGGCATCATGAAGGAGGAAGGAAGGAATTGTTTACACCAAGAGGTATTGTTTAGTGCACAGGCGGCTCTAAAGGCTTCTTGGGAACAAGGGTTGGAATCTATAGGAAAAAGCCCAGGGCTGAGATAGCAATAGCACTTGACACATTCTCTACAATTTTTCAGGCCGAAATAACAGCTATTAAAACGTGCCTGGAGGCTATTTGTAAGCGGGCTTATAAAGTCCAGCACATTAACATTTTTTCTGACAGTCAAGCAGCACTCCAGGCTCTCATATCTGAAGAGCTTACTTCCTGCGTGTGGTCTTCAAAATCTTAAAGTTGCCAGTAAAAACTGGGTCAGTCTGATCTGGGCTCGCGGCCATGAGAATATTGAAGGTAATGAGAAAGCAGATGCACTGGCTAAGACGGGAGATTCACAGCACATGCTTGGCTCGGAAACCTATTGTGGTATCTCGTATGCATGGGCAAAAGAAGCCATTGGCAAATGGCTTTGGGTGGAGCATGTGAGAGATTGGAAGGGAACCAAAAGAAGGTGCATTATAAATATTTAATAGCTGGTATACGTACTAAGAGGATGAATGAACTCTTGAACATGGAAAGGAGGCAGATTAATGTCGTAATAGGGATTGTTGGATAGTGACTATTTTAATGTCATTTTTTTAATAATGATTTTTATACTGCGTGCACGTCGCGCATTTTAGAATGCATAGAATATGACTCATAACAGTTACTCGTCAAAATTTTCCATTTTGAATCCACAACACAATTCTCAATCCCTCACTTTAATGTAGCCCTGTTTAAATATTTCGTCTCAACACAGCTATTGTATAAAAAGAAACTTTCAACCTAAAGATCTTAGTCAGATCTCAAATTGTCTAGAATAAACTAATTCACTTCGTCCAAGGTACCGTAGTATAAGTTTCTATCTATCCTTTGAACCTTCTCGTCGGTTAAGATGCTTATGATTCAATTGCACACTTTTGGCTAGCCTAACCAAAATTTGGAAGCTTTCGAATTTGTCACGTACACCAGCTACCTTCGTGAGGGGCCAGGTACAACCGCCCAATATCCCTGTCTTCGCAGTTTCCTATCAAAGCAGTTTTCCTCATTTTCCCCACTTTGAAATTTGTGTGTATCTCTTCCCTTGCTCGTCACTTTCACACCCTCAAAATGTGCCATTCTTTTGTCAACTGTCACTTCAAATACTTCAACTCTTGTCTTATTACATAATTATCTAGTGGCATTCGACATAATATATGTGACGCAATCCGAGAAAAGGTTACTACTAGGCAAAAAATCGACTTTCGGATTATGATGGATTCTGTAAGTTCTTTAACAGATCTTTCTAAGGGTGCAATCAGAAACTTTGTATCTGCCTTATTTCTCTTCCCCCACTGCTCGCCGCGTTCCCTGCGTGGAGCTGTACGCTCCGTACAATTAGGTATTTCATGTTATGACGTCAGCTGACAAGATGGCTGCACGCTGAGGGCCAAGCAATAATACCAAATAATACCATTAGGTGCGAATTTGACATTCCTCAAATTAAATAATAACCGCACCTCACGAGTCAACCACCCATATTACAGTTATTATATACATGTAATTATCCATACAAAAAAAGATGTATAATTAAACTAGACCCAAGAAACCATAGAAATAAGAATGGTCGACAAGTAGTGACGCCCAAGCTGAAAATTCCAGTGCAGGAACCTCGGAGGATCTTGCGCATGTTCCTATACACGAAACTGCACACATATCTGTACAGGTTATCTTGACGGTTCCTGTGCAGGAATTTGGCGAAGGAAACTGTACATGATCCTGCGAAAGAACCTATATAAAAGCTAACCTTTGAACGTTCTTGTACAGTTTCCTTCACAGAGTCAAATGAAGCGTGGGTTCATGTACAGGAACATGTTCAGGATCTTGTACATGAACCTGCATAGGTACTAGTCCGCGAGGGTTCGCTGGTGGCTTGGTTCTCTCGATAGTGAGTTGGTTCTTCAAAGGAATAAAAGGAAGGCAAGTTTATATCTGTAAGCATCATCAGTTTTAGCGATGGCCTTCTGTGAAGGACCCTATACGTGTTTCTGTACAGGATCCTTCTAAAGGTTCCTTTGACTGCTTTCTGCGAAGGATCCTATACACGCTTCTGTACAGGCACCTATACAGGATCATTCAAAGGTTCCTTTGTCGGTGTAGATTCCTTTGCAGGATCATGTACAGTTTCCTTCGCCAGATTCCTGCACAGGAACCGTCAAGATTACCTGTACAGATTGGTGTGCAGGTTTGAGTAAAGGAACATGTAGAGGATCCTTCGAGGTTCCTGTACAGGAATTTTTAGCTGGGGCTAGAATGTGTGAGGCGCACATTCAACACACACATACACACACTCACTAGACGCTAAGATGTTTGAGGCGCTAATGTGTGAACTTACATACGCACACTCCCTACATTATATTTATACAACAAAATAGCAACAGTCAGAGAAACGAGAAATTAGGAACAATGAAAGAATCTTTACAAATAACGAAAAAAGAGCCAAGAGACAACAAGTGAAATTTTTAAATAAACTTAAGAAAAAGAAACGAAAAGGAGACGATACAAAATAGAATTGCAAATCAAAATTCAATTTAGGATTGCAAGTAGATGCCACTTGCGATTCCATTTATTTATGAAATTTTAGCAACAATACTGACCTTTAAAATATAATATTACTCTAATAAAGACTATAGGAAGTTATGACCATTGGAAATTAAAAGGGCAATGAACCTTCCAATTTCAAAACTCCTATTAATCTTTAAATAAAAAGTGGCAGTAGTTGTGAAAAATTTAGGTTCATTAACTTATAGAAATGAGTGGAATCGAAATGCCGGATCATCAAATTATTGGAAGTAGTGCCGCGGAAGAACACCTATCGGGAGTGAGAAATACAATTTTGCAAAATGCGACCAAATACTCTCCCACAGGTGTTCTACGGCCAAAAGCAGGGCCTTCTCCCACTGATCGATTCAAAGTTTACGACAGTAACTCAAAATTGATCATAAATCGTTCTTAAGTCTACCGTCCGACGGAAACCACTAAGAATCCTTCGGAATGAATTCCGCGTTTGGTTTTGTACCCTTACCTGTCTCGATTTTTTCGGTCGCGGTCCGACGTTGAATAAATAAAAAATCGGAAAGAGTGTTCCCGCTATTGCAGGAAAATAGATGACAGGAGTCAGTTTAAATTCGCGGTGAGATGGTTTTTTTTGGAACTCCAATTTCCTAAATTCCTTTTAATGTGATGAATAAAACAAAAAAATTAAAAATACGCGAAAGCACACGGGGAAGTAAGTACTTCCTTGGTTGGAAAGAAAGCCCTGTAGTAGGGTAATATCCAAAGTAACGGTTTTTCTCGTTACGTTTTATCCGGGGATATTATCTGAAATTTCAAAAAAGTGCATAAACGGAAAATGTATTAATTTAACGCCTCTCAATAAGGTTAGTAAAAACATTCGGGCAACAATAATTTTTTCGTCATTCGCCTGACATCTGGTAATGTACAGTATTGACAGCTATTGCGCTACACTTCACACACACAGAACCACATTTGATATGTAATCTATATGTATATAACCTGTTTCATCTCAAGTATAAACATTTACCATACATAATAATACGTCTAAATTTCATTTTACAACAAACAAACAACAATCCGAGCTCAACGGCATTTTAGAAAAGCCCTGAGCGAAGAGGGCAGGGAATTGGCCCATAAAATTATCGATACTTGCAAGCAAGTATTCATTATTTAACCATCGAGAATTGGTTAATTAAGTAAATTTCCTCGAATTTATTTAATTAATAAATCCTCGGATGCAACAAATAATTGTTGCAAGCGGTGGGATTATTTCTCCCTAATTGTTGTTGACTTGTATTGTTTGTTTTGTTGTGAAAAAAAGAAAGTAAATTCAAGAATTGTCCTACGACAATTAAAATTTGAAGTTTCATACAGGCCTTCAATGGGCCTCTTTCAGCCTCAATTCTAGTTGTTTCTAAAGTAAATTAGAAGCGACTACTTTATTGTTGAAAAATAATTTTTAGTTTCCTTGCTGAACATGTTTCAAATTACACACTAGCGGCGGTAAGTTCATCTAGAAGGGTTAATAACATGACATTATAAACACTAGAATAATTTCAAATTTGACAACAGGCCTTGCAATTATGCAATAGGCCGAAATTAAGATTGAAATTAACCCAAAGTATTTAGAATGCGCAGTTCTTAAAACTTAATAAACACTACGCTAACAGAATGCAGATTTTACACTATGTTTTCAACATTGTCTATCAATTCCTGGTCAACAAAAGGCCTGCAGATCCAAGCATCGTGCGGGTAAAAAGGTTCGGGCAAGGTACGAACGCGCTATTGCCCGCGCACATGCGAATTTTTCCAACGACATAATTTCTTTGTAAAACAAATTATCCTTTTCGTAATTTTTCGAGCCGTTTGACCGAAATAATTATCTGAGGGCGAAACATTCGTTTCTGCCGTTCGGCCGAAATTAATGTTATGATTCAAATCCTTTACGAAGCTGATATATTCAATTAACTGATTTCTATTACGTGTGACCTTGTTTTGAGAAAAGAAATCCCTTCAGCAGTTTGGCCAAAGGTAACTCTTGAAGAAAATTTTTATCAGCCGTTTGGCCATATATAATTATTTTAAAAAGGGCTTGCTTCAGCCGTTTGGCCGGAGTGCGTAAAAACTTTTCCTGGAAAACACGTTTCAGGGATCTAAGAGTGGACTGATTCCTTTTGCCGTTTTGCAGAGGAGATGCTTGCCACCAAGTTGAATAAAAGTTAATTTTTGCTATCCTCTGTAATTGTCTCAGCCGTTTGGCTGAAGCAATTAATTAGAATTGGCAACTATTATCATCAGTCATTTATCCAAAGTTGAGCTTCGATTAACATTCCCTTCAGCCGTTTGGCCAAAGCGATGCTTCCGAATCAGATACTAAGATTTTTGGGTATGTTTTCCATTGAGTGAAAATTATTACAAGTAAAATTTCTCAAAAATTTAATTACCCTCAGCCGACTGACCAAAGGTAATTGGTTTTAGAAAAAATTATTATCAGTCGTTCGCCGAAATAATTATTTTTGAAGATTTCGCTTCAGCGGTTTAGCCAAAGCAACTCCCTAGGGTAACACGCGGAAAAAAAAAATCTGAGAGTGAATCAAGTACTCTGGCGTTTGGCAAGAAAAATTGGGTTACTATCAAAGGCAATTAAGGAAATCCTACACGAAATCCTTCAAAAGAGACACAAAATGCTTCCGGTTTATTTAATTTGAAATGAAAAGAAATGCAGCAATGATTCCTATTTTGAATTAAAGCTGCGAATTGGCTATCAATTTGAGCTTGTAGAGAAATAAAAGAATTGTGAAGTACCTTGGAAATTCGTCACTTAGAGTTAAATAAAAATGTCCAAAAACTTCTAACCCGCCAGAGAAATTAAACCAGTTCGCCAACCTAGGTCGCGAGGAGGAAGAAATGTTCGAGAAACCCTCGAAACAAGGTCAGCATATCAAGCGCTGATAAATTCGAATGTTGAAATAGAAGAAATCCTAGCTGAAGAAAAAACGCTCACTTCAGCTTTACCCGTGCCAGAGCCAGGTTATCCCAATTTGTCCAGCGACAAAGAATTCAGAGATTTTTTTTCAAAAGCTCTCAATCGAGCAGAATTGTTCGTGCAATTGGCGAAAATCGTGCATAGGAGACAGCAGAGCTAGATACCCGATCTATTTCTATATTGATAATAGAAAAGTGTGATAAATTACATTTGCATGAGAAAACAATACCGACACTGAATCTGTAGGGGCCCAATAGGAATTAAGAATCATCAAGTCAAACGAGAGGTGAAAATTGACATTACTGCAAGCTTAATCAATATAGAAATTCCTTCTTTTTAAAAGAAATAACGAAATTTTTATGATCAATTTGTGCTCAGTAATTAAAAATAAAGGCATATTACTTGAAAGGATGAGACAAAAATTTCGGTACAGTATCGCTTTCCTCTTGTATAACCACACCTGAAGGAAAAGAAAATAAGAAACTCCAATTCCCTACATTGGAGTAAGAAAAACGACATGAATATCAATTAAATCAATCATTGATATTCAGTAATTCACCCACTCGCACGCTCACCTGACGGGCTGAAGTTTTTCATTTTCTAAATTCCTGAATAATTTTTCACCTCAAATAAAACCAAAGGCACGAGATTTTGTTTTCGAGTGCTCTCAAATTACAAAATTATGTGGTTCATCCGAGCTAACACGAACTGAACGCTTCAGCAAAGGGAAGGTTGCTGCTGCGTTTGAACATTCGCGTTTCTTTCCATAAGAAGGGGAGGCTTTTGGGGGATTTTGGAATATTAAATTGAATATTCAATAATCTTTAGAAACTCTCTCGCGCGACCTTGAGCAGGAAACGCAGTGTTTTGAGTTCCTCACCGGCCACCCAACCCTCTCCAAGCAACCCTTAAATCTACTGTGAAACGAGGAAAGCGGGCTAAAAGAATAAATGAAACTAACGTAAACATGACACCAGCAAGGTCGTTTATTTACAACAATTTGATTTAGCCTGAAGAAAATCAATCCTCACCATCGTGATTACATATTAAAAATCATTCACTATCGTACCATGCCCCACTCAACTCATCATCAAACATAAAAGGGAGTGATTTCTCTGCAATGAGCACTTCCGTTAACCAAGCTAACCCTCTTCATGAAAATGAGATCCTGGTATACGTTAGCCCTTCCACGGAAACCAGTGAAACAGAAACCTGTGACACAGAAAAGAAAATCAAGGACCTTTATTCAAAAAATCGTTCAAAGGAATTGCACACATCTTCAATAAAATCCATACAAACCCCCACCGAGCACACTTGATTTGTAGATCAACAACCTTCGATTAGAGTTCACAATTATGAAATTGCAACAGGTGAAAATAATAACGTCCTCACCCTCAATGAATCAGGAACGATACGGAACCAATAATAGAAAATGTAACTAAATAAATTCAGAAAGAATGCTCATATTTAGATAGAGGCCCAAAAAGAGCGCCGCCGTATGGTTCATCTCATATTTCACGACAACCATTATAAAACCACCTGCTATAATAAAGGAGTTAAAATATAGTGAGTATGCAAGAAGCCCCACGCACAAAAGGAAAGAAAAAACACCTATGCAATTGCAACCGGCCGAGGCATTAGTCTCACCGATCGCGCCTTCACTTTCCTCAGATCCGGTGCATATTAAAGTAATTTCTCCTAATTTGAATTTGGAAGTGCCCTATGTACCCAACTTCAAAAAACCTGAAAAGAACCCCCAAATCCAACTGATACCCCACCACCTTATCTTTCTTGTCCTCCCGTCGATGAAGGAAACTTTAGTTCCAGTTCACTCCGTTTTGATGTCCGAAGGTGGGGATAACCAAAATATTTTATTTGGAAAGATTATCTGTACAACTTTTTTAAAGTGCGCTTTTCATTATTTTGAGCTGAAAAAAAAATTCACAGATTTCACATTTGAGGTCATGAAGTTCGTATATTTATTTGAAACAATAATTTAAGGGTGGCAGACTTATGGTGGCAGATCATAAGGAGGTAAGGGACATTTTTCCGAAAACTTTTTTTTTGCATAGACTCGCAAGTTTTTGCATAGCCTCGCAAGTTTGAGCGCGCCTAGGGCGCGCGACTGTTGAATCTCGCGCTTCGCGCTCGATCATATATTTATCTCGCGCTTCGCGCTCGATTATGTATTCACCTCGCGCTCCGCGCTCGGAAGTATTTACATCACGCTTGACGCTCGGTTCCTCTAGATTTTTGAACTTCGTGTTCGATTTCGATAAAAAGAAAAAGTTTATTTGCAAACATTATAAAATTATCAAACCTCTACATATGAAGTGATTGTTAATTTTTTTTTTATTTGCGACTGAAAATGAACTTTATTTACTTAAGGTTCTATCGACCTTAAGGAACACATTCTCATCCAGACACTCGCGCTTCGCGCTCGATTTTCGATTTGAAAATCATTTGAACCTTGCGTTCCTCGCTCGGTTCTGTGCACCGTATGATAGAAACAAAAAAGTTTGAGTGCCCTTACGGCGCGCGATTTGGTCGTCGCGCTTCGCGCTCCGAAATACACTGATCGCGCACTTGGTGCTTTGTGTTATATGTTCGTCACATACAAATTACTGAATTTGTATTTGATTTCAAATGAAGAATAATGATATAATTTAGGCGACAAATTTCATTAGTTAAAATGTTATTTTAGCTTGTGCCGTATTCCAAAAAAGCTATTTTTTCATTTTGAATATATTCTTACGACAAAAATTTATTAGGAGTTTGTAAATCTTTTTTGAATGCACAATTTTTGTTCATTCATCTGTTTTCGTACCTTGCATGATTTTTTCAAAAATTGTTGTTTTTCCAAAAATTTGATTTTTTTACTGTCAAAGTTATTTTCACGAATAGAACAAAACTACGCATCCTATCGAAACATGATTAACAACAAATTTGTAGCCCTCCTTTGGATAAAAAATTTGATGTTTCTCATTTTTTTCGTAGCTTGTTTTATTCGTCTAAAAATTTAATTTTTCTATTATCAATACAGTTTGTTACGAATAAAACAAAAACTACGCGTCAGATCAAAAAGTGAATAACAACAAATTTGTAGATCTTTTCCACACGGAGAGAAGTAAACCAGAGCGGGTGCATTTTTCACCGTAACCGTTGCTGCGCCGACCACAAGAGTTCTGCAGAAAAATCATGTTGTGGCTGAGCAACGACGGTGACGGTTGATGCCGGAAATATTACTCCTACACCGTGACAGTCACTGCGCGCCACCGTAAAAGATTCTGCAGCGACTGTTGCGTCCGTCGCAGTAACAGTTACTGCCAGATTCCCGAGCCGTTGCGGTTACCACCATAATGGGATTGGACGGTCTGAAGTCTAACGATATCAGTTGATCGTCGTCGCGCGTACTCGAATGTTTTTGTCTCGCTGTCACAAACGTTGACATTTATTATATTTTCGAGTTATTGTTTGTTAGTTTGTGAGTTAATCGTGTAAGTGGCAGAGCCCAAAATCTGGCTTTTGGCTATCAAATAAGCCTTCAATGAGCCCTTAATTATGAAAAAGGTCTTACGTTTTCTGGGCAAAGTGGTAGTTCCAGGTTTACCCACATCGAAAAAAACGGTGCGCGCAGTAATGCTTGCGGAGTTAACCGTACCTATCACTGCGAGTGGAGTAACTATAGCTACGCTGGGTATTACGGTCACGCTCCAGAACGGTTGAGGTTCGCCCGCAATGGTTCATGCGAGCGCAGCAACAGCTTCCGCCTCCCTCCCACTCTCAAGTTCTACGCGACGGCAGCGGACTTGGCAGTAACGGTCGCGGTTAACTCCTCTCCGTGCAGGTACACAATTTTGGTTGATTCATCTTCTATCGTATCTCACATAGTTTGACAGCAAAATGGAATTTTTGATTTTTAAATTATTTTTCTGTGCGATCAAAATTTGAATTTTTGATTTTTCGTAAAATTGAAAAAGTTGTTACGAAAATATTGTAGGGTGTTCAAAAAGAAACGTTTTTCTCCTCCTGACTTTTTTTCATATCGTGCGTTTTTCGGGTTAAAATGTACATTTTCGTTTGTTCCATGGAATTTTGAAAATGCTCTAACTCCGGTAATTTTTTTTGTACTCAAAAAAATTATCAAAATAAATTGTTTGGGTTTTTGATTACTATAAATAGCCTCATATAGAATTTTTGAATCGTGAAAAAAAATGGTCTCAAAAATTTTCAAAATGCTCTAACATTTTGAATTTTTATCCAAATTAGCTGGTTAACGAACTTGTTCTTTTTTCCTGTGCCCTAAAAAAGTATGCCAAAGCACAATCCAATCTGATTATTTTTTCGAAAGTTATCATGCCTAGAGACTACAGAGTACAGACTACAGACTACAGACAGACACCTTCGTGAAAATCGTTTTTTCTGACTCACGGGGTCTCAAAACGTGGATATTTGGTTGATTCATTTCCTATCGTATCTCACATAGTTTGACAGCAAAATGGAATTTTTGATTTTTAAATTATTTTTCTGTGCGATCAAAATTTGAATTTTTGATTTTCCGAAAAATTGAAAAAGTTGTTACGAAAATATTGTAGGGTTTTCAAAAAGAAACGTTTTTCTCCTCCTGACTTTTTTTCATATCGTGCGTTTTTCGGGTTAAAATGTTCATTTTCGTTTGTTTCATGGAATTTTGAAAATGCTCTAACTCCGGTAATTTTTTTTGTACTTAAAAAAGTTAACTAAATAAATTGTTCGAGTTTTTGATTACTATGAATAGCCTCGTATAGAATTTTGGAATCGTGAAAAAAAATGGTCTCAAAAATTTTCAAAATGCTCTAACTTTTTGAATTTTGATCCAAATTAGCTGGTTAACGAACTTGTTCTTTTTTTCTGTGCCCTAAAAAAGTGTGCCAAAGCACAATCCAATCTGATTATTTTTTCGAAGGTTATCATGCCTACAGACTACAGAGTACAGACTACAGACTGCAGACAGACACCTTCGTGAAAATCGTTTTTTCTGACTCACGGGCTCTCAAAACGTGGATATTTGATGAAAACCGACCAAGTCAAATTTTACATAAAACCAATACCTTCTCATTACAATGAGAATGTAATTAGTTGCACAAAAAGAGGTAGGGGACGTAAAACAACAAGACCATAAGAGGTAAGGGACCTCAAAGCTTAAGACCGTTTCCTATTCATATTTCTGTTCCCAAACTTCATGTAATACCTAAAATAAACATATGTTTCACGCTTGAGCCACAAAATCAATTTTTAATACTTTTCATTCATTCACAAGCTTGTTCGTCTCCTACAAACTCCATTTCCTCGGAGGTAAATAAATTTCTTCCATTAAACTTTTCCTTTCTGTATTCAGCATACCCATATCTCGGGAGCATACATATATGTATTTTTTCAATTCAAAGTTATATTTTTTATAGCTATTTGAAGCCACATTTCAGATGCGATAAATTTCTAACCTCAAAACTGAAACCTAATTTTCTCAAAACTGAATTACCTTTTTCTCATCAAACTTGTTTCCCTGTATTAAACAACTCGAAATCTCTGGAAAATATTGTTAGTTATTTTTAAATTGATTATTTAATTTTTTATCACTGTCTAAAGATTACTCGGACCGTGTGAAGAAAAATGTCAACACGATTTTGTTAACATTGTGCTATATTACCTCATAACTGGTAAGTTATATGTTATCAAACTTTTTTGCTATCGATTCAGGAATGCGTCAGCTCGGAAGAGCATTTTTGTTTTTCGTTTTAATTGCGAATTCGATTTTACAGAAGGTTTTTTTCCTTTCCTGTGAAATTGCCCTTTTTACCTTACCTCCTTTTGATCTACCACCCTTCAATTATGAATTTCAAGCACAACTAAAGAAATTTAAGGGTTATTATTAGAAAGCTTTGAAAGTCAATTAAGGATTCAGAAATTTACCTATCACAATTTTGCTAACCAACTAGCTCAAGAGGAAATAAAACTGTTTAAAGTTTCTGAAAAATCAAGGCTATTAACCTCAAGAACCCATCCTTAATAATTCCTAAATAACTATACCAGCGAACTTCTTGATCTTTATTCTTTATACTTATAGTGGTAATATTTCTCAATGTTCGGATCTCATAATGTTCACGAGTGAGAGAAGTTTTGTGTAAAAAAAAAATGATGCAATTTTTAAAAACCCTTTTGACGATAAGTACATTAAAGGACAGGTCGCTGAGAATAAATAAGAAAACCGCATTAATCCAATGTTAACAAAATTGCTCAAAAAAATCGAACCAGAATATATTTAAATCATTTCTAAAATTCATATACATTTAATTCGAACTTGTATACCGAAACGACGAGACAAGTTCTCAATTTAACGTTCGGACGACGACTAAAATTGCTTACAAGAGGTACGAAAGGCTCTCACTCATACAAGGAATATGAGTCAACGATAGTAGAATAAGGATAACAGAAGAAATCGATAACACTTTAAAATTAGAATTCCATTAAAATGTAAACATATGAAATTAAAGTCTGAAATGAAGAGTCGATGTTAAATAAATAAAATAAAATAAAATAATGTACTGAATAATTATATCAGTCAATTCCGAACATTCTGCCCGCTTTGTTCGGACAAAATTAAAAAAGATTCACACAGTTCATTCCAAACAAAAAATAATAAATTGATAATGACAATAAAACAAATTGAAAATTTTAAGAATAAAACTGATTACAACTTTCTAACGACAATCTGATAAATAAGTGGTTAAAAATTGTCAATAACAGAACAAGACATAAATAAATAAATTGAAACATTGAACCAACGCAACCGAAAAGAAAGTACATCGCACTTTAAACGAGATTTAAATATTTTCCTTCGCCTTGGTAAAAGACGCAATTTTGCAATGGGGAGTTTAAACAAACCACTCGCAGAGCGGAGAGACACAACGTGCACAATATCATCAGAACCGGGATGAAGCTCAACGACACGACCTAAAGGCCAGTTTGTGGGTGCTGAATTTTTAACACCGATAAAAGCGAGGTCACCAACTTCAAGTGATGGATAAGAAGTCCTCCACTTCAAACGCGGCTGAAGCTCTTTCAGGTAATCCAAGGTCCAACGCTGCCAGAAATGCTGACGCATTTGTTGTAACAATTACCATCGAGATAAGTAATTCGAGGCAATGTCAATGTAACTTGGCTCAGGAATACTGTTAAGAGATTCTCCAATTGAAAAAAGACCTGGAGTGAGAGCCGTAAGATCTTCAGGATCATCAGACCTGGATTGAAGAGGTCTAGAATTTAAAAGGGCCTCTACTTGAACCAGAAATGTGCTCATTTCTTCGTATGTAAGGGTAGTATCCCCGATGACTCGCCGAAGGTGGTGTTTCGCTGACTTCACTGCAGCTTCCCAAATTCCCCCAAAATGCGGCGCACCTGGTGGAATAAATCGCCACTCTGTGCCATACGAAGCGAGACACGAAGCTAATAGGGCTGACTCCTTTGAAGACGCTGAAAACATCGCTCTAATTTTGACATCCGCTCCAACGAAGTTTGTACCTTGATCGCTGGTCAAGGTAGCACAAATTCCACGTCGAGAAATGAATTTGTAGTAAGCAGCTAGGAAGGCATCAGCCGTACAGTCCGACACAGCTTCGATAACCACGACCCTTAGTTGTTCGCAAGTAAACGGGTCCAGAATAATCGACGCCAGTGTGTAGAAACGTCGACTCGGAGTGAAGCGAATTTCTGGAAGGTCTGCCATCAATTGGTGAGGCTTTACAGCTCGATGTCGTAGGCATGGTAAACATCGATGAATAAAGGCTCTTACAACCGATCGACCACAAGGAATCCAGTAGGTTTGCCTCAAAGTTCCGAGAGTGAGCTGGACACCATCATAAAGACAACGTCGATGATGATGATCAAGAGAAGGGTCGTCAGCGTAGATTCGGAGCCGAGAATGAGAGGATGTTTCTCATCAGGATCCAAGGCTGAATTCTTCAACCTACTTCCTACACGAATCAGCTCTTGTGAATCTAAATAAGGTGTTAATCGACCTAACTTGCTCTTGGAAGGAAGTGACTTTCCTGATGATAGAGCCTTGATGTCTGTTTCAAAGTAGTACGGCTGTTCGTGTCGAATCTAATTCTAGGCGAGCTTTCATCAGTTCTGAAGGTGAAAGGAATGATGACTTTGAACAGGATTGCTAAAAAAAATGTTGGATAAATCGCTATAACCAGGCAGTCGCTCGTAGAAGTTTATCCAAAGAAGAGTAGCGATGGAGAAGAATCCACATAGCTGGAACACAACTAGAAGTATGAACTTTTATTGTTCGCTCTTCTAAATCCACTTCAGGATTAACTGATGATAGAATTCGTGGCCAAAGATCTGGAAACAGTAACCAATTTGGAACTTGCCACCAAAGAGAAAATGATGATAGTTCCTTGGCAGGGAGACCTCTTGAAGCACAATCAACAGGGTTACTTGATGATGAAACGTGATGCCAAATTGCTGATGGTAGCGTGGTTTGGATTTCGGAAACTCTATTGGCTATGAAGGTCTTCCATTTTGTGGGATGCCCGTGAATCCAGGCAAGCGTGTCTGTTGAATCACACCATAGACGAATGGGAATATCCAACAAAAGTGTTTGCTGAAAGTGATGCACAAGTCGAACGAGAAGAATTGCTCCACACAGTTCTAAGCGTGGCAGCGATACCTGTTTCAAGGGAGCGACCTCAGTTTTCGAAATCAACAGCGAAACTGACTGAACCAGAAGATGAACTGAATCTTATACAACGAGGTACTTCGATTGAGCATATGTGACGAAGACCGTCTCGATATGCAAGCCAGCGTTGGCGAACCTCATCCGGAAGAGGATCGTCCCAGGAGATCTTTAAAAGCCATAGAGTTTGAATAAGTATCTTAGCTGTTATGATAACTGGACTTAAACATCCAGCGGATCAAACAGTTGAGCTATCTGACTCAAAACGCTACGTTTAGTAATGATATCTGGACAGGCTGGTAATTTGACGTGGAAAGTTATCACATCTCGTTGAGGATTCCATGAGAGGCCCAGCATATGAAACGATTGCTGGAATTCCAAGGACAGAGGCTGAGACGAAGCTCGAAGTTCTTCTGGAATTTTCTCTAGTAGATCACAATCACTTGACATCCACTTGCGAAGTGGAAAGCCGCCCGCTATGGAAAGTTGATGTAATTGATTCTGTAAAGAAATTGCCTCATCGAAGTTATCTGCACCTGTGATTACATCGTCCACGTATGCCCCTCGACGTACAACTTCAGCTGCTTTCGGATAATTTTCACCCTCATCAAGGGCGAGTTGTTGAATGCAACGGAGTGCAAGAAAAGGAGCACAAGACAAAACGTAAGTAACTGTGGTGAGACGAAACGTTTGAAGTAAATCATTCGGCGATTTTCTCCACAGGATAAGTTGAAGATCTTGATCGTCTCGATGTACCTGGATTTGTTGGTACATTTTCTCTACGTCAGCACAGAGAGCTATACGAAAACACCTCCAACGAAGCAAAATGTCGAGTAGATTTGGGAGAAGTGTGGCTCTAGTGTGCAAGAATTCATTGAGCGAAATTCCAGCTTCAGTCTTCTGAGATCCATTGAAGATGACTCTCAACTTAGTAGTAGAGCTTGATTCGCGCAATACCCCGTGATGCCAAAGGTGGAAGGAGCGAGAAGAGTCACGACGAATAGAAGAGTCAGTATCAAGCACCATGTGGCCAAGACTTTCGTATTCCTTGAGATATCCCTCATGGGCTCTAAAGAAGGAAGCGCTCGCTCAGGAATACGCGAATGAGTCGACGCTAAGAAATCCTCACATTCCTGTTCTTCAGACGTCAGTATGGACTTTGAAGGATCCTCTTGTTCCTCCCAAAACCTTTGAATGTCAAAGGCTACGGTGTTTTGTACAAAAACATGCATTCATAGTACTGAAGAAGATTCTTCAGTTGATTGAGGTAACGAATCTCCTGTAGTTTTCCCAGATAAGGTCCAACCGAAGTATGTTTCTTGAGCAACAGGAGCGTTGAAGGGACCTTTTCGTATGTTCGGAAGAAGCTGATAAGGACAAGCGTCTGCTCCAGTGATCAAGTCAATCACTCTTGAGTTTCCGAAATCTGGGTCCACTAGATTCAAACCTGAAAGATGAGACCAACTTCCGTCGCCCCTTTCGAAACGTGGGCGGTATGGAGTAAGACGCGGAAGCACGAGCGCGTCCAATGGATACTCGAGGTCGGATACGAAACGTGGCGCAAGAATACATGACATGGCACCGTGAGTTGGTGAAGCTTGAGTCGTTGTGCGAGAGACTCGGATACGAGAGACACTTCAGAACCCTAATGAAGGAGTGCACGCACAAACACTGAAGCACTACTAATTGACTTGACCTTGATGAAAGCTGTACGTAAAAGACCTTGTGCTCTAGGTCGAGTCGCATGATGAATGCTGAGATGATGAACGCTAGACAATGTACGATCTTCTCCTTGAGCTGAAGGTGACTGATGAGTGATGTTCGATGTCGTCGCATCTTGATGAAGCATGGTGTGGTGTTCTTGATCACATAATCGACACGTTCTGGTTGAAGGACATTCGCTTGTTGAATGCTGACGCAGACAGTTGAGACAAAGTTTCCTTTTAGCCGCGAATTCCTTTCGTTGTATTGCCCTCATCGCTCTAAATTGAGCACAATACATCAAGAAGTGTGCTTGCCCACAACCGAAACATTTTCGAACTTGATTAGAATTCTGAGTTTGATCTGTTGAAAGGTGAGATAATGATGCAGAACTCTTGTTCGACCCGCGGTTTCTTTACCATGTTCTAATGACTGCGATTTGTCATGTGACTTTGAATTCGATGAATCCTTTAAATTAGATGGATTCTCTTCAAGAATCTCCAATGTGCGAACCTTGCCTTAAAGAAATGTTTGCAAGGAATCATAAGAAGGAAACTCTGTCATATCACCTAGTGATGTTTCCCAGTCACGTCGAGTTTGTGAGTCCAGTAAGTTGGTCAGATGAAAGACTAAGAAATGTGACCAATGTTCAACTGGACATTTAAGCGCTTTGAGAGCCTCTAGGTTTTCTTCAGCAGTATTAACTAGATCCTTCAAATTTGAAGCTGATTCTGACTTCAGAGGCTTCAACGAAAAAAGAATAGACTAGTGAGAATTTATCAATATTCTCATATTTTCGTAACATTTTACTAACAAATCCCACGCACGCTTATAGTCTTCGTGAGTAACCGGAATGTTTTTAAGGAGCTGAGCCGGCTCTCCTGTTAAATTTGTTTTTAAATGATGTAATTTAACAACATCCGCGATCTCTGTATTTTCAGCTATCAGTGATTTAAACAAGTCCGAAAAATTCGACCACTCGGTATAATTCCCAGAAAACGTTGTCAAGGTAATTTTTGGAAACGACCTTGTAGAAGATGACGAGACATGCTGATTAACGCTTATTGAAGAGTTAGATGCCTGCTCGGAGGCAAGAGCGTCGACTGCATCGAAGAATTTGCCCTTCGCAACTTGTTACCATTTTTCTGTTTGGGTGAAGATGTCATTCTTAAAATAAGTGACTTCTCCCTCCAAAGGCGGTTTCAACAACTCAACATGCTGTTGTTGGAACTTCAAGTAATTTGCTTCGAGCATCTCTAATCGTGCCCAGAGCATACCGCGCGTGTGTACCATAGGAACCGACTGGAACGAATTTTTTATTCGACTAGAGACAAATAATTAAATTAGTTCAAAGTTTTGAACGAAATGTCTCAATGTTGTCACTGGTGATAAAATGTTTGAATCGTCGTCCTGAAAGATGATTGATGCAAGCATACGAAGTGTATTTGTTGACTCAAGACTAATACACTAACATGTATTGATGCTAATCATAGTTGAAAAAATAAAAGAGATGGATGACGTGATCAAAATGTCCGACTCGAAAGTGTTTAGTGATACTCAAGAACTGAATTAATAAATTCTATGAATCACCACAATCGTTGCGAAATATAAGTAAAGTTAATTACCGAGAGTCATTGCGTAAACTACACTCAAAACGCGAATCGTCCCGTGTGATTGCCAGATGCAGCCTCTGGTCACTAGATAGCCAAAGTTGAAGTATCATATTCTGATCCTGCTCTGAGGCACCGCCAGACGGCGTTGCGGTTTTCCCTGCCTACGTGCTTTGTTTTAATTTTTGAATTAGACAGTTATGTCGGTAAGTTTCAGAAAATTCATTTGATAGCAAATTTAACCATGAAACCTCGACAGACTCCAACTGACAAACTGAAGTGTTACATATTAGATTGTCCATCAATGCGTCGGGAATCATTTTCCTATCGATGGGCGAATGTTGCTGAAAGTTTAAAATGAATACAACTTTAAACATTAAAATATTCTCTTGTCATTTCACTGTCAGTGCTTTATAAAACACAATTTTATTTGAAAACCAAGAGAAAGATAATTAGAAATTCAAAAATAAATATTCTAATCATTATTTATGTATTTTTATTTGCTATTTCTTGATTTCTTATAATTTGATTTACTTTTTAAGTTAATTTTAAAATTCCTATTATTATTATTATCATCTTAGGGATCCGAAATACCGCTATTAGGCGCTACTGGCGACTATCTTCCTTCATTTTTAAAGCATTAAGTGACCAGAGGCTGGCCAGATGTAAACATTCATCAGCTGCCAAGGGTATACGCGTGCCGAGAAATTACGTACACTGACTCGAAGCGTTACACAATAATTGTTGAGAACAAACTGCCGAAACCAAAAAAAAAGGATTAGATTTTAATATACGTTACTCCCTTTAGGTTTCCTCGCTGCATGCATGATGATTAAAGAATAGGAAAATGTCCACTTAGGCGCCACCTCTGTGCGTGGCTTATTCGGTCCTGTCTCAACGAACGAGGCGAGTAGATGACCAGCCGAGAACCGTGATAGTCGATTGAAATTGAGCTCAGATACGATTGCACATTTTTAATCATATCTCGGGCACCCATGAAGATAATTTTCAGGGTTTCAACAAAAATTTCCTAGGTCGTGCTAAAAGTTGAATTTGAGGTAGATTTTTTTTTTTTTTTAACTTCTCAAGTGCTGTACTATTTTCAGAAGCTCAAAAAAATATTTGTTGGGTACCAATAGACGTGAAATTTCATGAACATTCCAACTGTTTTTTAAAAAATGGCCTATCTCTTCTTTTCGCCAAAATATCGTGGTTCGAAGTCAGCAGTGATTTTTAATAGCGCTCACACGAGTCGCGCGCACAATTTCCGACGGTAGTGTACATATTATCAATTAAAAATGCAAGGTTTTCCATGTGCTGTAGCAAGACGTATTGCTAGTTTATAAATGAAAATGGTTAAAAAGCTTTGAGCATAGACACATGTTTATGTTGGTCAACGTTTATAATTTGAAATTGTACTTACTATTTCGAATAATTTAAGTAAATATATACTTTCGAGTTAGCCCAGATTTTTGAAGATTGAGCTGTAATTAATTTCTTCGAAACTTCCCTACGTATTTTCTTATGGAAACCAACAATCAATTATATATAGCTAGGCTCCTATAGTGGCTACAGAGAGTCTTGATTTCAAAACCTCTGGAAACGCAAAGAAAAAAAAAGAAGAGAAAAGATAGGCACCAATCCGTGTTACTCCTAATGATCGATATCAAACGTATTCCTGGTAGTCAAAACATGATACGTTGATGAACTCGACTAGAGGGATGTAACAATAAGTTGAAAAAAAACTTTGCCATGCCTTCATTAAGGAAAACCAGAAAAGCTGCGAGGATTTGAAATTAGGAGAGTTATTAACAGCGTTACGGAGAGGCACAAAGTAAACATCCTCCCCTCTCACAATATCAGGTTTGAAATAAAAAGAAGGGATTCTTCTGTCGTAAATATTTCCAGAATGGCTGAATAAATATAATTTTTAACAAAAGACAAGCAACTTTCTCTTCGTAGCACCGATCGTCGGCTTGATTTCTTGATTTGCAAATGAAATATTTAATAACATAAAACTCTTGAGACTTCTTCAACCTTAACCTATAAATCCACTACCCCTTCGAAAGATGTGGGAACATTTACGGTACAGGTGCATCTGCATGACACTGAAATTAAAGTAAACTATGTCACACAGGAATACCAAGAAATAAATAACCGAGTAACAAAGTATAATTCAAATAGTCGAGATAAAACATTGCGGCTTAGAGATAAGGAATGGATGGATGTTAGTTTTTAAGGATTAGTTTTAAAAAAATTCTGTAAAAAATGGATGTGTAAGCAAGTCAATTTTTAAGGCCAGCAGGCTGAAAAATAAACGTTTATCTATCTATAATTAGGTCCTTATTGAACAATGGTTATTTCATCAATAAAATAAAATTTTACCGCCAGACAAGAAACAAAACAAATATTTAGTACCAGAAATGTTGAAAATTTACGAAACTTCAAATTTGAAAATGGAAACTATTTTCTATTATACCAAGTATCCCACACATACCTCATCCTGATCGCACATGTATAAACTGACCGCCAACGTTAAGTATTTTATTCTGAGCTGTTGGTCGACTAACTAACAACTGTGAAGAATACGTCTCTGAAGCTAGCACCGCCCTTTTTTAAAATCAAGTTCAAATCTATCCTAAAATTAAGGGCTCATGTAGGGCTTTTACGGGCCGTAAGTCCTAAATTTTGGGCTCTGCAATTTTTTATAAAAAACGGCTTGCGCGCTGACTCCACATGAAGCTAGCACCGCCATACCTGTAACTTTGAAACTGTTCATGTGATCTGATTCGGGTTTTCACATAAATTAAGGGCTCATTTAGGGCTGGCGATCCCCACTAGGCACAATCTCGTAGACCTTTCGGTTCTTTTTTAAACGGTGCGCGCTCTGGTTTCACATGTGAAGCTGGCCCCGCCACACCCATAACTCCGAAAGCAGTGCTGCGATCAATTCCAGAATCATACCAAAATTAAGGGCTCGTTAAGGGCTGGAAAGAACTCTAGGTTCCAAATTTTGAGCTCTGCAATTTTTTATAAAAAACGGGTTGCGCGCTGACTTCACATGAAACTAGCACCGCCACACCTGTAACTTCAAAACTGTTCATTTGATTTGAATGGGGGGTTTTCAGAAATTAAGGGCTTATTTAGGGCTAGCGATCCCCACTAGGCACAATCCCGCAGACCTTTAGGTTCTTTTTCAAAAGGAGCGCGCTCTAGTTTCACATGTGAAGCTGGCCCCGCCACACCTATAACTCCGAAACCAGTGCTGCACTCAATCCCGGAATCACATCTATATTAGAGACTTATTAAAGGCTGAGAAGAACACTAGTTCTAAAATTTTGGGCTCTGCAATTTTTGGAATGAAATTCATTGCGTGCTGATTTCACATAGAGCGAGCAACGCCATACCTGTCGCTTCAGAACTGTTCATTTAATCTAATAATAATAATATTATTATTATTAATATATAATAATAATCTCTGTTTTATTCTTCTGCACTCTAAAGTCTCAAGTCATGTAAACATTCTAAACGTTCGAGGAGTCGGACAATGAACAATTCAAGCTTAGCTACCTGTGTTTACCCTCGTCACTGAGCTGGGTACAGCCCAAAGGAGCGCGAGCTACCTGGGTTACCTTCCCCTTCCAGTGGGACCCTACCCCTCTCAACACTCTCGGTGCCGAGTGCGCGCCAGCGTCTACCGTCGACCCATGTCAGCGGGGGGTCCTTTGTACTCGTGAGGAATAAAAGACAAAACATCATTTTTTTTAATTTCGCAATTAGTAATTTGGAAATATTATATTCGAAATCTACGTTTCTTGGCGATTCCAACGATATGTTACTTGACTTCGTAAGTTGAAAATTAGGAATGTTTAATAGGCCATATCCCGTTTTTTCGGATTGTAACGCTCGGATCGACTAGTTTCTAGACAGATAGGCTATTTTGATATAAAAAATTAATAATTAATTAATATAATTATTTGTTATACCATAAAAGTCCAATATATATAGTAGGCACTCAATAAAAAATATAGAACAAGTTCTTCTACACAAAAAAATGACATAAGCCGGGTGTCGAACTTCTGACATCTAAAAGTTTATGTTTTATTCACTTTAGTCGGATATGAATTTCAATTCATTACATCCTAATATTAATTCCATTTAAAGATATATAATTATATATTTAATCATAATTATAAATTATATTATATAATTATTGCATTATTATATAATTATTGCATTATTATATAATTATTGCATTATTATAAACAATATTAGGCAACGAATAATAGTATTTTTCATTGTTATTAACAAATTGCATTTAAAAAACTCGCAGAATGAGCAATTTTGAAAAGTAAAAAAAAGTAAGCAAAAGTGATGATATTCCTTAAAAATGAGTTTATAAATTTTAATTACATTATTCACAATAATGGTAATATAAAAGGCCAGTGACTACGTGCTGTTATTTTGTTTAAATTGATCAAAAATAGTAATTATTTGATCAATTTTTATACATAAATGAATATTTCAATTTTGTGATTTATAGCTACATCAGTTTAATAAGATTGTCTAATCTTTAACTTTAATCCAGAGTTTAGGTTGAATTAAAATAACAAATTTCAGACATAGGTATTTTTTCTGAATTCCACTTTAACCTGAATTTGATTTCAATTCTGAATTGGAGATCAGTTCTGTATTTGCATTGTAATATTTTCAGGTATTCACTTTTACTATGTGTGTTCTCAAGCAACTCTTATACAAATTCAAAATCTTCTCTTTTCCTATCGCGTCAATCCAACCCTATGCACGAGGTTGCCACCATTAATTTTAGCCGGTAATTATCTCGGGTGGTTTCCATTGTATATTATTTATATTGGACGATGGTCAAATGCGTCTCGGCTACCTGTGTACGGTTCCCCCTTACTCATCCCGAACTACTGCCACGGAGCCTAGTTAGCGGAAGTCAAATTTTGAAAATGATTATTCTTCTGTTTAAAAATAATATGTTTAATAATACAGGTTCCGGAAGTTGTACTACTGGTACTTGTGTCTTATTTTCATTAACTTATAGTCGAGAAAGTCAATTGAGGAAAAAAATTCTTAGCTAAAATGTTGAATTTTCAATCGGAAAGTTAATTTTTTACCCAAACAAATTAATTTTCAACAAAATACATGAATTTTCACAAAAACATTTGAAACTGAGGAATTTTCAACCTAATAGGTAATTTTTCAACCTAATAGTTAAATTTCTGACACAAAAAATTGATTTTTCACTAAAATGGCGACTCTTAAAATACAAAAATTGTTTGCGCCAAGAAATAAATAAATTCTCAGCCAAACAATTGAATTTCAAACCGAAAAGATTAATTTTCTACCCAAAAAGATTATTTTTTAGGAAGTGCCTGCGTGTACCGAAATCTCGGTACAAATATCTGCGAACTACGACTTTGGCTATTTTTACCGGAATTTGGGTACGAATAGCTGTCAGATACTATTTTGGGTATTTGTACCGAAATTTCGGTACGAATAGCTCTCAGATACTATACTTTGGCTATTTGTGCCGGAATTCGAGGAGTAAAATTCCAAAAAGCGAATACCTCCGATTAATTTGAAACTGCTTATACGTATGAATTTTGAGGTCACAACTCTAAAAAACTATAAGAATTTCATTTTTTCCGCGTCATTTCGGTAAATAATAAAAAATTACAAAAAAGCTTTAAATAGAAGCTTTTGATCTCCTGAAAATACACAGATACAGAGATAATGTTAGTAAAATCCCTACCCCTTTCCAACGTCTTGGGGGGAGGCACTTCTGTGACTGGTCACAAAAACATTGTAGGTCACATCCTTACCCTTTTCCAACGTCTCGTGGGGGGCGCAAGGACACCTCTGTGACTGGTCACAGAAAGAATGTAGGTCACATCCATACCCCTTCCCAACACCTCAGGGGTTGGGGAGGGGGGCGGCGTTAATCGGAGGTATCGGCTTCTCGGAAGTTTATACCCGAAATTTCGGTACAAATAGCCATAGTAGTATATGGGAGCTATTCGTACCGAAATTTCGGTAACCGTAGACACGGCCTATTTTTTAACAAAATACATGGATTTTCACGAAAACATTTGAAATTAAGGAATTTTCAACTTAGTAGGAATAGGAATAGGAATCAACTTAGGAATAGGTCACCTAAAAGATTAATATTCTGTCACAAAAAACTAATTTTCAACAAAATACAGGAATTCTCAACCAAGCATGGAATGGTTGAATTTTCGGTTAAAAAAAATTAATTTTCAACCAAAAAAACATAATTTTCATTGTTGTCTGAAAAAATTTTAGTCACGCATTTAGTTCGAAATAATTCGAGTAAGTTTCAAATATATTTACAAGTTTCTGAACAATTCAAAAATAATTCAGAACTTGAAAATATTTCAAAGTATTTCAAACAAAGTGTAGATTTTTGAAGCTTTCGAACAAAACACTTAGAAAATTTTTGAGCGTTCTAAAAGGTTTCAAAAGAATTGAAAATTTCAATCAAAATTGCTAGAACTAACCATGTTTTTTTTTTGGAACACTGAGTGTGCCAAATTATTAAAGGATGATTTCGATGCGATTGTTTGAGAAATGAACCAAATTTATTATGCTTGTTGATAGGTTTCAAAATTAGACCAGGAGTCAGACTATTCATACTTTTGAAGTGGGCGAGCAAAATTATTAAAAGATAATTTTTTGAAATGCGATTGTTTGATAAATTAACCAAATTTATTATGCTTGTTAAAAGGTTTCAAAATTAGACTGGGAAGGAGGCTATTCACACTTTTTCACTGGGCGTGTCAAATTATTAAAAGATAATTCTTAGAAATGTAATTGTTTGAGAAATAAACCAAATTTATTATGCTTGTTCATAAGTTTCTAAATTAGGCTATGAATGAGACTATTCATACTTTTGCACAGGGCATGTCAAATTATTGAAGGCTAATTGTAAAAATGTAATTGTTTGAAAAATAAACCAAATTTATGATGCTTGTCCATAAGTTTAAAAATTAGGGCGATGGTCAATTCCGCCTTGGGTACCTGCGAACGCTTCCCCCACTACACAGTTTTCCCTCACTCAGCCAAACTGCTGCCGTCGATCTGCGATTTATAACGATTACAACGATATGATATTTCACTTGAAAAGTTGAAAATTAAAGAAGGAATGTTCAATTTATGAGAAATTGTATAGAAAAATTTGCAGAATATTTCACTTAAATCCACTGCAGTAGCTTTAATTTATTGGTGCAATATGTTACCTAACTTGAGAGATTACGTAAGCTAAAATTTGGTCACATTTAAAAACTTATTAACTAATATCATAGATTTATTTCATTTCTCAAACAATCGCATTTCTCAATATTATTTCTAAATGATTTTGCACTCCCAGTCAAAAATAATGAATAGTGTCATCCCTAGCTCAATTGGGAAACTCATTAACAAACATCATACATTTTTTTACTGCTTAACCAATTTGTTTGTGAAAGTTAACTGAAGATACTATTTTTAACGGATAAAAAGCATAATATAGATGTTGTGTTCAGAATCTTAAAAAATGTACGTTTTGTTTAAAAATCTTTTCAAGTTTTAAATTATTTGGGAATCTTTTCAAAATTTCTAAATATATCTCATAATTACTCGATTCTTTTCCAAATTAACAATTCACTCCACATTTTTTCAGTTTTTAATGGAAAGCACTTTTTTTTATTGAAAATTAATTATTTTTGACCGAAAATTCAACTATTTCACGTTCAGTTGAAAATTCATTAATTTCCAATAGTTTTGTCATAATTCATGTATTTTGTTACAAATTAATCTTTTTGGGTAGAAAATTAATCTTTTCGGTTGAAAATTCAAATGTTTGGTTGAAATTTGTTTGTTTGTTAAAAATACATTTTTGTGGTTGAAGACTCATTATTTTAGTAAAAAATTCATTACTTTGGTTGAAATTTTTACCTTTATGTTGAAAATTCGTTTTTATTTAGTTCAGAATAAATTTTTCAACTGCAAATGTAACTATTCAATTTTTGCGTGATAATTTATCTTTTTCAGTTGAAAATTCATCAAGTATTTTGGTAGGAAACTAATATTTTTGTGTTGAAACTTAAACTTCTTGGCTCAAAATTCATGTCCAACTCCTTTTTTGTTTGAGGATATTAACAAATGAGGAAACTCATTTTTCTCTCAGGTAGCCCAATATGTCGAAGGCATTGTTGGTTAGAGTTTTTTTTTTGTTTGTTTGAATATTATGCACGGGCTTGCCCCGGCATGTATTATCAGTCACGGACGCATTATTATAATGCAATCAAGTGATCTGATAAGAGCGTGTGCCTTGACGTATTGGGCAAAGCCTGGTTTTTACCCCATCATTCACGGACTGGGTTGCAGTCAAGTGCATGATGGGGGGACCTACAGCTTAAGGTGGGTTCCGAACCACCAGAACCTCGGTAAAGGTACACAGAAAAATTTCAAGAGGTACTGGCTCAGGGATCGAACCCCGGACCTCTGAGGTGAAGTCCGATCGTCTAACCAACTGAGCCACCGAGGCTCTTAATTATTATTTTTTTTTTTTTCATACTTTTTCTCGGATGAACCCGGTTTTTCGTCATAGCCACGGACTAAGTCAAGTGACTGATGAGATCAGGATGTTATAAGTTATTTCAATACGTTGTTTGAAATCATTTACAATGATGTTGTAGGTACAAAATTAGAAGCATGATGTAGTTTGCAGTTTGGCTTTGCCGCTGTTATCCTTACACAGCGGCCGTGAGTGTTGAAGGTGACACCACTCGCCTCTGGATGCTTTCTTAGATTTTTTTTTTTTTTAGATTCATTCATTCATACATTCTTTCTTAGATTATTATTATTATTATTATTATTATTATTATTATTAT
>CAKNXH010054199.1:0-63583 GCA_932178445.1 Andricus quercusramuli
TCATATCGCCCGATATAGTTAACCTCACTAAAGTTGAGGGTTGCAATATATATACTAATATTTCATTCAAGGATCATGTATACATCTTAATTTGAAATTCTCTTATTGCAATATTCTAAATATTTGTCATCTTAGGTCGAAAAAGAACAACTTCTTGGCTGCAAACCTATACATTCCTGTATATTCTTGTAGTTATGATTTTTTGCAAATTCTTGTAGGGAATTATAACTGCATACTATAAAATACAATAATATACAAAAAGAATACAAAAAAAAAGTACATAATTCGAACTAATAATAGAAAAAAGTTTTACTTTCCTTCAATTTTGGTTGTAACTTATATATTAAATTTATTTATAAAATAACAAATTATTGATTATATTCCTTTAATTTAACTAAAAAACTCTTGTTGTCCATAAATAGTTCAAAAGTGCGAATCAAGTGACGAATCACAGCCAATCTCCACGAAACCATTTTCTTTCATTTATTTGTTTATAACAAATTCAATATATTTTTCCACATTCACGATGCAATTGAACATTTTTTTGTATAGTCACTTTATGTTTTCTAGGTATTTTACCATATACTATGAATGAAGTATTTTTTTTAAACACTCCACAAGTCAAATTTAAAATCCAAAGTTTTAAAACGTGGTTCTAAATTAGTAAGTCAGTTTGAAATTGCTCAGTTTTCAACATTTGATTTATAATTGCTCATTTTAAACGAACAGTCAAAATTCAGTCGAATTCCGAACGCTTTTAATTTTTTTAGTTTGCAATACTGCATTTTGAAATTATTTAAATTGAAAATTTACGCTTAAAAAAGAAGGCCTAAAATGAAAAATGTCTGAAGAAAAAGATTCTACAATTACGCATTGTAAACCGAATGATTTCATGATTGAAAAAGTTAACAATGCCACCTGATATTTAAAAGAAGTTGAAACGGAACCTGTTGAAATGGCATTATATCGTTTGATGGAACATTTATGATTTTTCAAGCAATTGGGTAGATTTTTATGATAAAAATTTGTGAAATTCGAAATTTGAATATTTTTTTATATAATGTTGACGAATGCAATGCCTTGAATATGGACTCAACGGGCAGAATTGTATTACTTTTTATAATCACCTTAAATTTTAATTTAATGCCGTTAGAAAATGAAAATCGTAACCATGAAATTCATATTCCCATGATTCAGTTTTTCAGTAGGGGGCGGTGGGGAGTTGTGGGCCGTGGGGAGTCGTGGGCCACCTTAATCTCCGCCATGTTGTGGGTGGTAGGACTGCTTTAACCACTGCCAAAAGACTCTCTTTGTGTGAGCTAACTTTGTGAACTCGACTCATAGTCTCAACACGCGTAGTTAGTATTTTGACATTGTTGATTAAAGAAATCAAAATAAAAGTTTTTTTACAACCAAGTGGTTGACATTTGAAGTCCCGTTCTACAGAAGATTTCAAAGGCACGTTATTGCAAAATATTCCTTGAACAGTTGGCTTTAAATTCAATCAAACAATTTCGGTAAAACATTCATTGTGTGTATGGCAATTGGGTCATTTCGTAAATGTCGGCTGTGGGGAGTTGTGGTCCACCATTAGTGGGGAGTCGTGGGCCAAACGTTCTTAATGCGTATTTCAATTTTTTAAGTGAAACTTCTTTTCTCTTGTTCTGAAAAGACTTTTGCATTACCTGCAAGGGCACAAGGCCAAAGATTTTAAATCGGAACAACACAGTTCACTGCAACATGTGCGATCGTGCTGTGCACTTGAAATGTGCCAACATGAGGACCGGATATTACACTTGCATACATTGTGAATCAGAATAATTTTTTTTTAAATCTTTTTATAATCATTAATTTTTATTTACTGCAACTTGAATAAACATAAAATACTGGAATATTCCATTTTCTTTTATTTTTTGTCATGGCCCACAACTCCCCACCAAAATCACAAATATCGATTTTTATAAGATTTACGTCATCCTAAATATTTCTCGCGCATTAACGAATTTTATTAATTGTGGTCTCCAGTTGATGTATTGACAAGTTTACTACAAATACCAGTTCATATATTGACAATTTATCGATGTTCAGAGAAGTTATGTCTTGAAAACAAAGCGTGGCCCACAACTCCCCAGTCTCCCCTACTAATTTTTTTAGAAACTGGTGGGAGTGGATTTTTGTGAACTTTTGTTCAATTATTTTTTCCGTAGCTTGTGTCGTTTGTCCAAAAATAGATCTTCTTTTACTATTAATGTTATTTTTTACGATTAAAACCAAAACTACGCATCCTATTGAAATGTGATTTGGAAAAAATTCTTAGATGTGTTTCAGGTGCACAATTTTTGTTCACTTTTTTCGTAGCTTTTCTCGTTTTTTCCGAAAACTTAATTTTTTTGATTTTAAATCTAATTTTTCACGATTGAAACAAAAACTACGCTTCCTGTCAAAAAATAATTAATAAAAAATTTTCAGCTCTTTTTGGGGTAAGCAACTTTGGTCTATTTATTTTTTTCGTACCTTCTGTCATTTTTCCAAAATTTTAATTAAAAAATGTTTATTATTGTTTTTCACGAATGAAACAGAAACAACGCATCCTATCGAGAAGTTATTATTACCAAATTTGTAGATTTTTGTTGAGATCAAATTTTGTAGCTGTTCATATTTTTTCGTATCTTTCCTAGTTCAACTAAAAAAATGGAATTTTTGATTTTTTATTATTTGATCCACAATTCCCATCCACCTCTCTTCTCAAATTCCATTTTTGTTGTTGTTGAAAATTCAACTAGTTGGTTAAAAGTTGACATAATTTGTTTACAATTTTTTTTGCTTGAATATTCTTCTCTTTGGGTGAAAATTTCAATATTTTGTTTTATGTTTGTTTTTTTTTTAATTTTTTTTTAGCTGAAAAATTAAACATTTTAGTTTTGGTTCGAAATGGATCTTTTTTATTTTAAAAATTAACTAATTTGTTGAAAAATCGTGCTTTCTGGTCGAATTCAACAGCTTTTAATTGAAAATCTTTTTGTTTGAAATATCAATAACTAATACATTTTCCATTGAGAATTATTCAATTGGAAGTTTAAATATTCAATTTTTGTTTGAAAATTTATAAATCTTAATGGAAGTATTAACCATTTGGTTGAAAATGCATGTATTTTATTGAAAATTGGTCTCTTTTGGTTGAGAATTTAATTATTTTGTTGAAAATTAGTTGATTTTTTTTTTAGAAAATGTATTTTGTTTTCAGTTGAAAATTCGTCCTTATAGTCGAAAATTGTTCTCCTAGTTTGAAAATTTATATTTTTAGTTAACAATTCATTCGTTTTTGTAGAAAATTCAATTATTTTGTTGAAACTCCTGTTTCTATTCAAAAATTTGTTTGTTAACTGAAACTTAAACGATTCAATTTTTGGTTGAAAATGTAGCTTTTTTAGTTGGAAATTCAACTGTATGGTCGGAAATTCATGGATTTCGCTAAAAATTCGCCTTTTTTTGGTAAAATTTTATTCGTTTTGTTTGAAAATGCTTGACAATTTTTTGTTGAAAATTCTTTTTTTTTTGGTCAAGAATGAATTTTTTCAACTAAATATTTAACTATTCCATTTCTTGTTGAAAATTAATCTTTTTTAGTTAAAACTTTATTTCGTTCGTTGAGAATTGAACTATTATGTTCAATGAATGTTTTTTTTTTGAAAATGATTATTTTTGAACTAAAAATGTAACTATACCATTTTTGAATGGAAATTGAACTATTTTTTTGAAAAGTCAGTTTTTTTGTTGTTTAAAATTATTTTTATTCGTTTAGTAAAAAATTGGTATTTTTGGAAGATAATTATTTATTTGAAACTTCATCTTTTTGGTTGAAAATTCATTTTTTTGGTTGAAAACTTAAAGATTCTGTTGAATTATCTGTTGACTAATTTTTAGTTTGTTGCAAATGATTTTTCATCTGAAAATTCAACTATTCCATTTTTGATTGGAAGATCATTTCTTTTGTTTGAAAATTCATTTCAGTAGCTGAAAATTGAACTATTTGGTTGAAAATTCATGTATTTTGTTGAAAGTTTGTTTTTTTTAGTAAAAAATTAATCTTCTTGTTTGAAAATTCATCTTTTTGGCTGAAAATTCAATTGTTCCATTTTTGGATTGAAATTTATCTTTATTAGTTGTAAATTCAAATTTGTGAAATTCAAGAACTACGAAAAAAAACTAGTCAATAATCACAATAATAAATTTTTTCTTTTCAAACCCAGTGAATCAAACTTTTACTTTGTTATATGGATAAAGTATAACCCTTTATTATCAATTTTTATAAAAAAGACACTAATTTTCTGATTAAAAAAAGACATTAATTTTCTGATTAAAAAAAGACATTTTTCACTTATCCAATTTGAATTTTCGCGGAATTTTCGCTAAAACAGCTAGCGCCTCCTATCGGCTAGTGAAATCCCGACCGTAAATTACCGACACATGGTAATATTCCGCTTGGTACCGTCGTAAGATTACAACAGCTCGACGAAAAATTACCACGTTAGAGCAGGGTTCTTTTATTTCCTACGACCGACGGACCGACAGGCGACAGTGTAATTTTCAGCCACTGATGCGAAATAACATACAGAAGTCTGGAATATTTAAAGTGACGGTGAGAGGAAGAAAGTGATTATTGAATATTAATTAGACTTGATTTGTTGATAAGGACAAGTTAACAGTTCATCGTACTCCGTACTGTTTTGAAATTGAAACTTTATCAAGAACAGCGCAGCTCTTTCGCAGGTGTTTAGTGTTTTTATGTGGCTACATAACCTCAAAAGTTGAAGGAGAGAAGAATGGCACTCACGAATATTTTGTTATTGAGTCAAATTGCGGGCTATGTTGTGGCTCTTATTTTGTCTTTATGCATTATTGTGCCTATGAGTTTACACCAGAATGAGTTTCGGTGAGTTTTATTAACTTTCTTAGGTTAAATTCACTCCACTTTAAACTTTTAAGTTTTTGTTAACGAACCTGAACTAGGTTTGTTTTTGTTGTTGTTGCTGCATTGTTTTAGCTTTTCTGTGAATTTGTAGTGACAAAGTATTGCATACAATCAAGAATGTTGTGCCTGATGATGTTTTTTATAAAGAAAATTTGTGATTTTGTGACGATTAAGTTAGCTTTTTGGTGAACTTTTTCCTTCGATGCTTTTTTTTATAGTAACATCGCAATTCAGGAACTAAAATGTTGCCAAACATTGTGTAGTCCGACACACTTTGGATAGTCTGGATTTAAAAGTCTGTAGTCCGAAATCAAAAAGTGGAAAGTGGAAAATTAACTTTTTTTCTAAGCAAAATTTCCAGTTTAACTTTTCTTTTGAAAATTCGTCTTTTTGGTTTGAAAATTAATCTTTTTCGGTCAAGAACTTCAATTTTTCTAAAAAATCACCATTTTCTTTGAAAATTCGTCTTTTTGGTTTCAAAATTGAATTATTTTCCGACGAAAATCAACTATTCGGTTGAAAATTAACTTAAAATTCTATTATAGTTTTGGTTAAGATTCCATTTTTTTTTGTTGGTTAAAAATTTGATAACATGTTTGAACATTTATTTACTTCTTTTAAATTCCATATTTTCTCTAAAAAGTCATCCTTTTTGTTGAAAACTCGTATTTTTGGGTTCAGAATTGGACTATTTTGGTAGAATATTTAACTTTTTGGTTGAAAATGTACTTTTTTGTTGAAAATTCAGTAGAAAATTTATCTTTTTGACTGAAAAATTTTTCTTTGGTGAAAGTTCAACTATTTTTCTGAAAATCCGTCTTTTTTGTTTGAAAATTCATCTTTTTTGGTTAAAAATTTGATCGCTTGTTTCAAATTTTACTTATCAAAAATATAAGATTAATTAATTATCTTTTTTGGTTAAAAATTCTATTACTTATTTAAAACTCAATCTTCTTGTTAAAATTTGGTCGTTTTGGGTTCAAAATGTAACTATTTTGGTAGAAAATTCAACGACTTGGTTGAAAATTAACTTTGTTGTTCAAGATTCAGTAGAAAATTCGTCTTCTCACTTGAAAATTCAACAATTTGCTTGAAAATTAATTTAAAAGTCTACTATTAAATTTTTGGTTGACAATTCCTCTTTTTTGGTTAAAAATGTTATTACTGGTTTGAAAATTTATTTATTTTGTTAACAGTTCCACAATTTCTCTAAAAAGTCATTCTTTTGGATAAAAATTCGTTTTTAAAAATTAAAATTCAATTATTTCGGTAGGAAATTCAGCGATTTGATTGAAAATTAGCTTTCTTGATTGAAAATTCATATTTTCGGGTTAAAAGTTCAATAGAAAATTCGTTCTTATGGCATGAGAATTTAACCATATGGTTGACATTTTTTCTCTTGACCAAAAAGTAATATTGTTTTTTGAATGTTCGTCTTTTTGGACTCAAAGTTGAACTATTTGGGTATAAAATTCAAATATTCAGTTGAAAACTAAGTCAAAAGACTACTATTACATTTTTGGTGATCGATTCACCTTTTTTGGTTAAAAATTTTATTACTTTTTTCAAAATTTATTTACTTTTTTTAATATTCAACAGTTTCTCAAAAAAATCATCCTTTTTGTTAAAAATTCGTCCTTTTGGATTAAATTGAACTGTTTTATTTAAAAATTAACTACTTGGTTGAAAATCAACTTAAAAGTCTACTATTATATTTTTGGTTGACAATTCACCTTTATTGGTTAAAAGTTTTATTACTTTGAAAATTTATTTGATCTGTTAACAATTGCACGACTTCTCTAAGTAGTCATCCTTTTTATTTCAAATTCGTCTTTTAGGGTTAAAAATTCCACTATTTTAGTTGAAAATTCAACGATTTGTTGAAAATTAACTTTTTTGTTGAAAATTAATATTTTCTGATTGAAAATGCAGTAGACAAATTCCTCCTTTTAGCTTGTGAATTCAACAATATAGTTCACACTTTTTTTCTTTCTTAACTAAAACGTCATATTTTTTAAAAATTCGTTTTTTTAGGTTTCTTCTTTGGGTTTCGTCTCTCTGTTTCTACCAAAAGAGACGAATTTCAACCAAATGCATAGTTGAATCTCTAGTCTTTTAGTTTTTAAACTGCAATTTTTGTAATTTATTAACTATTTTTTCTGTTTCAAATGAAGTTCGGATTCCTTTAATTTTCAATGCTCTGTAGTAATTTAATTTTTGATTGAAACACTCAATTTAATTTTTAATTGTCAAATGTTAATCGCTTCAAATTTAAAATTACATAAATTCAAAAGTTAACATTTTTTAATTATTCAATTTGGAACTCTTTTAATTAAAAAGAATACAATTTTAATTCCTTTGAATTTTAAATGACCAAATTTTCAAAATTCTAATCTGAAAATATTTCAATTCTGAATTTTCATGTTGAACGCTAAATTTTCAATTTTTCCCTTTCATAAGTTTTAATTTTTCAATTAAAATTGCAATTTTTGAATTTTGAAAAGTATAGTTAACAATCTGAAAGTTTTTAATTTTTAATTGATTTAAATGTACTTAAAATAATTGAGATTTCAGAGGATTTGGCTATAAAAAAGGAATCGTTTAGTTTTCAACGTTCCTCAGTGGAAATTTTTTAATTTTAATGTTTTCCATTTAAAATTACTTTTTATTTTCAACTTCTTTTTAGAATAAATTAATTTTAGAGGTTTAAATTTGCAAATTTTCTGAATTGAAAATGATTTAAATTCAAAAGTTTTAATTATAAATTAATCAATTTCGAATGATTTTAATTACAAATACTACAATTTCAGTTCCTTTGAAAATTGATGTTTTTTGATCACACAGTTTACTACTTGATTGAACATTTTATTTATTTTTTGTTTAAAATTTAACAATTTCTCTGAAAAGTCATACTTTATGTTAAAAATTCGCCCTTTTGGATTCAAAATTGAACTATTTTTGGCATAAAATGAAACTACTTTGTTGTACTATTACATTTTTGGTTGAGAATTCATCTTTCTTGGTTACAAATTTTATTATCAGCTTGAAAGTTCAATTATTTTGCTAGAAATTCATATTTTTGGATTGAAAATTCAGTCTTATATAAATAGTGGTTTGTTTGCAATTGAAATGTGATAATTTGCAAATCTTTTTCAGAGGACACTGCTTATTATTTTCAACCGGAGTATGGCAAGAATCCGATGGCCAATTCGTTGCCAAATGGGCTTCGCAGATTTATTGCAACTACACCGTCTTCGTCGGCCTCGTACTCTTCCTGGCCTCAGCAGTTCAAATTTATCGGCTCTCGATGTATATGAAAAGAGGGGAGGACAGCTCCTTCCTCTCGGCTTTTGTTGACGTCGTCTCTTCAATTTTTCTCACAGCGATTGCTCTCATCGCCGCAGTTTTAATTACCCTCGGTTTTATGACCTGGTGTCAGTGCATGACGAAGAGATTTCCCTCCTGTGAACTTGCAGCTGGAAACGATATTGACAAAGCAGATGGCATTGATACTTCCGGTTTTCATATAGAATTGGGAGCAGCACAATTTGGAGCTTGGAGCAGTCTTTCAATCTGGGTTGGACTGTCGGTCTTTGCAGTTTTGAAACTTCTTCGCTACCATCAGCTGGAGAACATGAAAGTCTCCATGTTCAGGGAAAGACAGAAGTTAATTGAAGCTGCTGGAACTAGCAACGAGACGAGTTAATTTTCTTTCAATTTTCTCTAACGAGGGTAAGTTTTTTCGAATTATTTTATTTTAAATGCCCAGTGACTGGTTGTATGATCCTCAAAAAAGTGGCCTGGCGGTACTTTCCATAAACTACGTTACCAGATTGTGGAGGGGCGGGGGTTCGCTAAAAACTAACTGTATATTTTTGGGTAAAACTTCTTTTTTTTTTATTAAAAATGCTACTATTATATTTTTAGTTCGGAATTCATCTCGTTTGGTTGAAAATTATATTATTTGGTTAAAAATTAAATTTCCTAAAAATACAACTATATTGTTACAAAGTGGTATTTTTTATAAAAAGTGTATCTGCTTTGTTAAAAATGCATTTTTTAGTTAAAGGTTCATCTCTGGTTGAAAATTCAACTATTTTGATGAAAATTCGTTTCATGTTCCGTTTAAAATAAATTTTGTAAACTGACAATTAAACTATTTCATTTTTAAACCTTAGACGACCGATGCTGTATATATAATAAAAAACTTATGCGGCCTAGAAGTCGTTAGCCGCATACGTTTTTTTATTATATTCCATTTTTGGTTTAAAATTTATCTTTTTCAATTAAACATTTAACTATTTGTTAAAAATGTATCTTTTTTAGTTGAAATTTCAAATTGTTTGTTGAAAATTCATGTATTTTTTTTGAAAATTCATCTTTCATGGTAGAAATTCAATCTTCTTGGTTGAAAATTGATCCTTCTTGGTGAAAAATTCCGTTGTTAATTTTTATTGAGACTACATCTTTTTTGGTTGATGAGTCAATTATTTGACCTAAAGTTGAACAAATTTGTAAAAAAATCTATTTTTTATTAAGGATTCATAATTACAGTTGAAAATTCAACGGTTTGCTTTTAAATTAACTTTTATGTTAAAAATTCTGTTTGTAAAAAATTCAACTTTTTGGCTTGGAAATTCACCACTTTAGCAGAAAATGAAAATATATGGTTGAAAATTAAACTTTTTAGTTGAAAAAACAAATTTTTGGGATGAAAATTCAACTTTTTTGTATATATTGTCTTTTTAACTTTAACATTGAATAATTTTATTGAAATTTTTATTGTTTTTGAAAATTAATTTTTTTTTCTGAAAATTTAACTATTCCATGTTTGGTTAAAACTTTTTCCTGCATATTAGATAAGTTGGAAGTTCATCTCCTTTGATAGAATATTAATCTTCTTGGTCGAAAATTCATCTTTTTGGTGTAAAATTTAACAATTTTGTTTAAAATTCGTTTTTTTGTCCAAAGTTTTATTTTTATTCATAGTTTTTATCTGAAAATTTAGCTATTCCATTTTTGGTTGAAACTTCATTCTGTATATTGTGTAAGTTAAAAATTCAATTCTTTGGTAGAAAATTTATGTATTTTGTGAAAAGGCGTCTTTTTGGATAGAAAATTAATTTTCTTTGTTGAAAATTCAACTTTTTGGTTGAAAATTCAACTGTTTGGTAGAAAATTCAACTGTTTGGCAGAAAATTCATATATTTTTTTACAAAATCGTCTTTTTGGGCGGAAAATTATTCTTCTTTGTGGCACGTTCAACTTGTTGCTTGAGAGTTTAACTATCTTGTTACAAATTTATCTTTATTTTTTGAAAATGATCTTTTTTGTTAAAAACTCATCTTTTCCGATTTGAAAAATTTACTTTTTTGGTGAGAATTCATGTTTCATCGTAGAAAAGTCATCTTTCTTGGTTGAAACTGAACGTTCTTGATAATAATTCAACTGCCTTTTAAAAAATTTGTCTTTTTGTCTTGAAAATTCAAATGTTGGATTCATTTTAATCTTTTTTGTTTGAAAATTCTACCATTTGATTGCAAATGCAGATTAATTTTCATCGAAATAGTTGCATTTTTAAGAAAAAGATGAGCTTTCTACAAAATAGTTGAATTTCCAAGCAAATGTTTAAATTTTCCCCCCAAAAAGATGAATTCTCAACAAAATACATACGTTTTTTTCGAAAGAGTTGAGTTTTCAACCATTATGATTAATTTTTTACCCGAAAATATATCAGTTTCTAATCTAATGGCTGAATTTTCAACCAAGCTGTATAATTTTCTAAAAAAATGTAATAGTTCATATTTTAATGAAGAAAAGATTCCCATTTTAAATAAAAAAACTGTTAAATTGAGCCAAAAAGGACAAGTTTACAAGAAAATATTTAAATCCTCACAAAAAAGATTAATTTTCAACGCAATAATTGAATTTTTAACCCAAAAGACGTGCTTTCTACAAAACAGTTGAATTCTCAAAGAAATATTTAAGTTAAAAAAAAGACGAATTCCCAACTAAATACATACATTTTTAACAAATTGTTGAATTTTCAAGCCAAAAATAACAATTTTCTACAAAGCATTTTAAAACCGAGAATATAAATTTTCAATAAAAAAGTTAATAGAGAAGAAAGTCCAGTTGAGAAAACAAACAAAAAAAAAACGAATCTTCAACTCTCATTGTGAATTTTCAACAAACTACATACATTTTCCACTAAACAGTTTGAACAGTGAATGTTATGTTTGGCCGAATTTTTCGAGGAGAATTAACATTCAATTTAAAATAAAAAGGAATTTTAACAAAAATCGTTCAATTTTCTGTTTAAAAAATGAATTTGGAACTAAAAAAAGACAACAAATTTTTGACTAAAATTATGAATCCTGAACCAAAAAATGAAAATTTAAGAAAGTAGTTTTTTCCAGCAAGAAGTTGAATTTTCAACCTAGCAATTTGAATTTGCAGCGAAAAATGTAGTAATTGATATTTCAGCAAAAAAGATTTCAATTTAAATAAAAAAAGCAGTTGGATTTATCCAATAAAACGAATTTTCAACAAAATACTTGAATCCTAAACCAACGCAGATTAATTTTCAACCAAATAGTTGCAATTTTAACCATCCAGTTGCATTTTCAACTACCAAAATTGATATTCTACCAAAAAGAAGAATTTTCAACAAAATGCATAAATTGTCAACCAAATAGTTAAATTTTGCTACAAATTTTTTTAAGTATCGAGCTGAAAATACGAATGCTTTACAAAACTGTTGAATTTCTAGAAAAAATTCCTTTTTGAACCGAAACAAATTAATTTTTAACCAGCCAGTTGCATTTTTTAACAAAAAAATGAAATTTATATAGAAAGAGATGAGTTTTCAAACCGAAAACATGAATGCTCAGTAAAATGAATACATTTTTAACCAAATAGTTGAATTATCAGCCAAGAAGATTAATTATTTACCAAAAAAAGGCGAATTTTCAACAAATTACATGTCATTCCAAATTATATTTGATCAATTTTGAATTTATATTTTTTCGCTTCTAACATTTTTTAACTAAATAATTGAAATTTTAAACTAAAAAAGAGCAATTTTGTACCGACAATGGAGTAGTTAAATTTTTATTTGAGGGAATTAAGTTCCAATGAAAAAAACGAACTGTTCACAAAACAGTTTCATTTTGTTCCAAAAAGTTGAATTTTTTACCAGATTGTTGAATTTTCAATCCGAGAATATAAAAAAATATTGTAAAAAACGTTTTTTCAACTAACATTGTGAATCTTCAACGAAAAAAAAAAACGTTTCAGAAAGTAGTTCAACTTTTAACTAAAGCGTTTGAATTGTAACCTGAAAAGATGAATTTTGAACGAAAAATGTTAAAGTTGACATTTCAGCAATACAAGTTTTTAATTAAATATAAAAAAACATTTGGATTTAACTAAAAAAATGTATTTTCAATAAATTACTTGAATCGGCAACCTAGCAGTTGCATTTTTAATTATCAAAGTTGATATTTCAGCAAAAAGAGGAAGTTTGAATAAAAATACATAAGCTCCCAATCAAATATATTGAACAGTTTCATTTCAACCGAGCAGTATGTCTGTAACAAAATCATTAAATTTTCAACAAAGTTATTCAATTTGAACCAAATAATACAATTTTTAACTTAAAAATATAAATTCTGACTGGACTGCTGCTCTTTAAATATTCATAAATCGCGAACCAGATGAGTGTCTGAAACGAAAGATAAAAAAGAACAAGGAATAAGAGTATGAAAAAAAATAATAGCGTATTCCGCCAAAAATCCAATTCGAAAATGGTTTTCAGTTTTTTGTTGTGAAAATTAAACAACAAAATTTATTTCATATTTTATATAAAGCAGAATACTGTTTTACAAAACGCCTATAAGTTTAATTGAAATCCGAAAAAAGTTTCGGAAATATTATAATTCAAAGAAAATTCGACCTCAAATTTCAAAATGGTGTAGCTCTCAGAATTTTCTAAACCATCAAAAATCCTCCAGCCACAACAAAATTACCCATAAAGTACTAAAACTTCACTAAGTTTAATTAAAATCAATGAGATGGCTGCCAGGTTTGATATTTCTGACCTGGAATGCGTTATTTGAATTTAAATTCATGGAAAATGTAAAATTCGGTAACATTTTAAAGCTTGCGTACCAATTCTCTAAATTGATATGGGTTATAAATTTAAATGATATTCAAATTCAGAAACTTTTTATTTAAAAAAATGTAAATAGTGTTATAAATTGGAAATTGGAAACCAATCTTGGAAGCTCTCAACACAAAAATAGAATATTCTAATTATGAAAAGCTAAAAATTGTTTATTCAATTGAAATTTAAAATGCAAAAAAAACACCTCTATCGGTACGAAACTAAAATACATTTTAATATGAAAAAGCATCCTTGAAGCTTGAGAAAATGGATAATATTTATTATAATTCTTGAAGAGATCGAAATTAAAACCAAATAAACTAATATGGTAATAATTTATGATTTTAAATATCTACAAATCAATTATTTCTTTTTCAGTTCCAGTTACGCCTCCTAAATTTGTCGATTTCCGTGAAATGGATCATCACCAGCCACCACAACATGAAATTTCGAAAATATATTTACAAGAATCGGAATTGAAAAATTCGTTTCTATCTGAGGAATAAAGTTAGAAACGTGTGTGCGATTACAATAAGGAAACATATCTAGATATTTATTCTCAAAATGAATTCAAATATTTTTTGAAACCTCTTTTTCGGTTCTACATTCAAAACTGTTCGTTTTAATCTATTTTCTTCTAGGCGCTGTATAATTTTGTTTTGTCCTGTTTAATTCACATTAGGTCCGACAATTATTAATGTTATTGAATAATGTTCTAATTATGTCAAACATTATTGTGTTTAGTGATTTATTTAACAAAGTCTAAAGACTAACCGATTCAAGAAAGATTTTTTATGGTTATTATAATTTGTTTATTAAATGTTTAGAAGCTATGCTTAGTTAGGTTTGTGATATCTTCCAATTTATATTGTAATGTATGTAATTATTACCGATATTTTAGATACTCCGTAGAACTGTTAGTCATCACTTGTATATAAATATATCTTTTTTTATATAAGTATTTACTGAAGCTACTTCTATTATAAATAATTATTTTATTTATTTATTGCACTTTCGTTACATAATACTTCTCTATTTTACAATCGATATATTTACAAATTACTATTAGTGACTGTTTTCAGTTTGTTCTTTTGAATTTTCTGGAATTTCGTACATCACAATTTCCAAATGAGGAATTTTAATTTTTTAAATTTATTTCTGAAAGAAAATTTTTAATTGTAAATCATTCTTCAATAATAAAGGCAAAAATTATGTTCTTAATTTTTTGACCACATTTTTCAAAAATGACAAAAGAATTCTGTTCATAACCCCTTAACAAAATCAAATGAGGTTATATGTATTTATAGATATTTCAGAGTTTTAGAAGTTTTGAAAAGATTAAAAAATAATTTAAATCGTGAGAAGATTTTAAAAAATTTAAAAGAAAATGTCAATTTTTGAATATTCAAAAAAAAAAGAAACTTCTTAAGAATTTTGAAAGGTTTCAAGAGAAGAAAACATTTTTCTTAAAATTCCTGGGAAAATTTCAAATGATCGAGAAAGAATTCTAAACATTTGAAATGACTTCCTAAAATTTCGGGGAAAAAATGTAGAAGATTTTAAAGTAAAATTTTGCAATTTTTCTAGATTACAAAAATTTATTTGAAAAACTCGAATAAGTTCAAGAGATATTTAGAAGTTTTGAAACCTTACAAAAATAATTTTAGCCTCGAAAAAATTGTAACAAATTTAAAATAAAATTTAGGTTTTTGAAGATTTCGAAAAACAAATTTAGAAGCTGTTTCAGAACTTTGAAAGCTTTCAAGAGAATAAACAAAGTTTCCAAAGATTCGTGGGAAAAAAATTTTATTTTGAAAAATTAATTTTAATAGAATATTTAAAAAGATCTTAAAACATTTCAAAAGATTTCCAAAATTGTCAACAATGAATCTGGAAGATTTTGTAATATTCTGCCAAATAAAAAATAAAAATTTGGAGATCTGAAATCTTTAAAAATATTGTTTTGAATTTTGTCAAGAATATCTGAGGAATATTATATTTTTATAACCTTAAAAACAAGCACATAAATAAACTTAAATAATAAACAGCTATTGGAATTTTTTATTTCATATTAAAGATTATTTTTGGCCTCAAATTATAATTTTTTGGTTATCATTTTTTTTCCTTCTTTACTGAAAAATCTGTTTTGGTTGAAAGTTCGTCTTTTTGGTTTGAAAATCCTTTTTCTTTAGTTTAGTTGAAAGTTAACCTGTTTTGATTGAAGATTCAACTATTTTGTTGAAAATTCTCGTTTTTGGATGAGCTTAATTATTTTTGATTTAAAATTAAAATACTTTTTACTTGAAAAATAAACTATTATATTTTTTTGCTGAGAATCTATCTTTTTCATTGGAAATTCGAATACTGGCTTGAACTACTTGTTTAAAAATGTACTTTTTTTTGTTGAAAATCAAAAAATTATCTCTTTGTTTATGAATGTAAGTATTCTGTAGAAAATTTGCTTTTTAAACTCTTTATTTTGGAAAATTAATTTTAAGAGAATATTAAAAAATATTTAGAAAATTTTCATAAAAGAATCTGGAAGATTTTGAATCTTGGAAAATTTTCACAAATTTTCATAAATTTGAGGGAAAAAATCGAATTATTTTTAAATATTTGTAACCTCTTCAAAACTTATGAGAAATGTTTTCAAATTTTTAATTATTTTTTAATCTTTTCCAAACTTCTAAGCCGTATTCCTAATATCTTAATGATTCCAATTTTTCCTACAATTTTTAACAAATTCTTATAAATATCTTCGAGCGATTATTATTATTATTTCTAAATTCTATCCATTTGAATCCATATCGCATTTAAATATTCTTATACATTTCTATCCACGATGTATCGTTTTAATTTCTATCCATTTGAATCCACTTAAAATATGTAGTATTCTTATGCGTTTCTATAATAATATATTTCGAGTTTCAAGCCCCCGCAAAGTAGTATTGAACCAGCAAGGTTTTATATACCTACCAATAAAATTTGCTAACTTTACGACTTACTAGTCGAACTTTGCAAAGGCAAAAACGAAAAGAGAAAAGGTGGAGATGAGGGGGCCCCAACCATCGCCCCCTCTTGTGAGATCCAATGCACGGGAGTGGGCGAATGGTGCGGCGAAGCCGCGCCAATCGCACACTCGCGATTAATGATCTCCCCGAAGAATGATCGAACTGGAAGAAGTTGTTGTGTGTTACCCGCAGGGCCAGTTTAACCCGGGCGCGAAGGGTTGCATGGCATCCGGGCGCCAATCATCAAGGGGCGATTATCGTCTAGGGGCGCCTTGGCGCCCCCAGAAAAATCCCAGAAAATCGTTAGTGTGAAATTAGTTGCATCCTATTTTGGACAAAGAAAATGTTCAATTGGCTTTGTTTGTTTTCGTAACCCAAAAATTTTGCAACTCAAACTACACTCGAATTTGCCTTACTTTTGAGGATAGGCATTTTACAGTGATGAATAGATTTATGGAAAGTCATAAACAGAGTCTAGACACATTTCTTTGCCCGTAATTACCGTAGTAGGGCGGAGTTTATTAGTTTGGGGTTTGTTGCACCCTCATTACTACGGTGGGTACCTCTTACGACGATGCAAATAGTAGAAGAGTGGCCCAGGGAAGCCATTATTTATATTTCTCATTTAGAATTGATGCTTAGAATTTAGGAAAAACTATTTCCCTGTTTCATACCTGGTCCATAGTCTATGGATCAGCAAGTCTTAAGTAGCAACCCTCATTTCGGTTTGAGATTTTCGCCAGGACAGTTCATCAAAGCTGTTTAATGTAAATCAGTGTATTGAAAGAGCAGTGTTAGGTGCAGTGATCACCCAGTGGGCACAAAACCATGAACATCCCAAGAACGTCCTTGGACGTCCCCAGGACGTCCAATGTCAGCCCAATGAACGTCTCTAAGACGTCTAATGTCCTAAAGATGTCCTAAGGACGTCTTAAAGACATAGGACGTTCTTAGGACATCTTTCGTTCTGATATTGGACGTCTTGAAGGCATCCCTAGGATGTTCTGAAGACATGTTCCAAAAGACGTCCTAGGGATGTCCCGAAGACGTCTCTAGGACATCCTTAATTTTTTTGCCCACTGGGCAGTGTGAAAGTGCAACGATTCTTAGTTTAAATAATATTCGTCTCTAGATGAGGATATGGTTATTCACCAGTAACGATTCTCAAGGAAGGATACTCAATTCACTATTAAGATGTAAGTAACTTGTGATTTATTTGAACTCATACATTAATAATTTAATTACATACTACTATTGGCGAGAAAATTTTTGTCCCTATGGCTTCGACGTTGCAAAAGTGAGTGAAACAAAAATGGCAATTTAATGAGTGAATGAATGCTGATTTTAAAGATCAAAATGATGCCACCAAAAATGTTTTTCCATAATTACTATTCTGACACGATTTTTAAAACAGAAATTGCATCAAATAACTATTTTTCTAAACAGAAAAAGCTATTTTGTGTGAAAAACTAATATGAATATCAAAAAATACGGGCGTTATTTGTAATTTTCTTTATGAAAATTACTACCATCTCTGTTTCACTCATTTTTTCAACCTTAGATCAGCGGACTCCAATTTTCTCCCCCTTTATTTTTTCACTGATTATTTTGTTTTATGCAAAATTTTGTGTCCAATTCAGATGTCCGAAAAATCATCGAAGAAGCCCTCTGGAGCTTATTACAGAAAGCGAAAGCAAGAAAAAGATGTGGCAATTCAAAAGGAAACGGGTGCCATGCAAAGATTCTGTATAGTTAAAAACTCTCAGATTAAAGATCATTCAGAAAACACGGTAACTCTCTACCCGCCGCATGAAGCTAAGTGTTTAGCTACTAAGATTGAAAGCTTTAAATTGTTATGCTCAGTTGTCATTTGGCATAAAATTCTATCTAATGTCAACGTAGTAAGTCTGGTGTTACAGCAGTCGAATCTCGATGTAACTAAATGTAACGATGCAATTCAAGATCTTATACAGAATTTGTCTGCAATGCGAAATGATGAAGAATTTGAATCACGTATCAACGATGTTAAAAAATTAGCTGATGTCCTTGAATCAGAGTCAAAGTTTCCTGAAATAACATCTGTAAGACGCAAAAATCAGCCTTCACGAATCGAGGAAACTAAGGACGAAGCCATTCAGGATCCTAGACAGAAGTACAAAGTAAACTTTTTTTGCTGTTCTAGATGTAGCGATAGGTGCTTTGAGCGAACGATTCGAGATGTTGAATAATCTTTATAAAATATTTAGCTTCTCGGCAGTAGTTCCACTTTAAAAGGTTTCACCAAAAAAGAATTGTTACAACGATGTAAGGATGTGCAATTAAAATTAACTGACAGTAAGAGAAATGAGTCTGATGTAGATTCTAGTGAGCTGCGCAAGAAGAAATATGTTTATTAAGAGAAATAAGAGAAATAAGAGTAGCCTCAGGTGAAAGGTCATTTTCAAAACTGAAGCTAATCAAAAATTACTTACGGTCAACTATGACTCAAGATCGCTTGTAAAACTTGGCAGTCATTTCAATTGAACGTACAATTTCAGAAAACTTGGATTTAGCAAACTTAATTAGAAAATTCGCGGAACTAAAAGCAAGACGTGTATCTTTCCTTCAAGATACTATTACATACTAATACATATATATGCATTGTGTCTTAGAATTATATATATATTTATATACCAAATTTATGATTATATAACTTCCTTATACTTTATATTTGTTAGTGTAATTGCTCAACATAGTGCAATAATAAATGGCATGCAATAATCAATAGTTGAGTTATTATTTTCTATTTATCATAATAATTATTAATATTCATTATTATAAGTACTATGATCATCATGATTATTAATTATTATGCGTTTTATAATTTATTATAAACAATTTGAATGGTGTATGGACAACGAAAATACTAGAATTTTTGCGAGGGGGGTGGGCGCCAATTATACACTGCACCCGGGCGCCGGCAGTCTAGAAACGGCCCTGGTTACGCGTTTGGGCATTGTTACACAATCAGAGAGAAATTTGACATGACTCGAATTTAAAGTGACGTTTGTTATATGTGGGAAAAAGCCCGCAGGTGGGAAAAAACCGCAATATCTGATAGTTTGTTTTATGACAGAAAGGTAAAGAAGAAGAGGGGGAAGGTGGTAGAGGGGTCGAAAAAGAATCTGAAAAGGCGTCTGCCGACCCTCTAGTTATAGATGGTGCAAATGATTACACTTGTGTCTGACTTTTATGGTCAGCAACTTACCGGGAACCTGCCGGTACTAAGCGGACTAGATAGGAAGATAGGGATTAAAAAATATAGAGAAGATTTTGTGTTGCATAACGGATAGGACAGGATAAACGTGGATAAGCGGAGGATTCATTTCGATAGGCAGACTGGGATTCGTAAGGTTAGGGCTGACTTATATTTGAGAAAAGATAGAAATGAATTCACTTGAATAGGAAGACAGGGATTGAAAAAGATAGACAAGATTTGGGGTCGCCTAATGGATGGAAAAGAATAGATGTGGATAAGCGGAGGATTCGTTTGGATAGAACGACTAGGATTCAGAAGGATAGGAATATAGAATGTAGGAGAAGATTTAATTTGATAGGAAGAATGGGATTGAAAAAGATAGACCAAATTTGGGATTGAAAAACTTAGCCAAAATTTTGGATGACCTAATGGATAGAAAACGATAGAGGTGAATAAGCTGTGGATTCATTTGGATAGAAAGACTGGGATTCAAGAAGATGGGGCTATCTTATATTCCAGAAACGATAGAAATGGACTCACTTGGATACGAAGACAGGGATTGGAAAAGATAGACAAGATTTTGGATTGCCTAACGGATGGAAAGAGATAGCCATGGATAAGTGAAGGAGTCATTTGGATAGAAAAACTAGGATATGGTTCGAAGAGTGGAAAGAAAAGGATACATGTGGTGAGTGGCAGATAGGCAATGATAGGAAGATTGATTGATAGAAGATTGATTGGGACTCAAAAGAATAGAGGTGATTGTAGATTGAAGCAAAGATATAAAAGGATCGAAGAGATAGACGAGAGATAACGGTGGATAGATCGTTAATTTCTATTTGAATCTTAGAGATAGGAAGTTTCTCAGTTTCGCGCTGACCCATCGCGCCTCTTCAGCGATCACCCTGTTTCTATCAAAAATCCACCCAAGCCCAACAAGGTAGAGTCTTTCTTGAAAGAGGCTTGCAAGATCCCGAAAAAACTGGAGTTGAAAAAAGATACTGATAATATCATTGGCTGCAAGAAGTTTCGCGACAACCTCATAACATCTGAGGAAGAATGTCCATCAATCACTGCAGACGAGGTAAAAAAAGTACTTAGGGTTACGAAGAGCATTCCGCAGTGACTAGTGTTAGGACGCACTATACTCCTACCGAAAAAGGCAACTTGTCCAACGCAGAGAATTGCCGGCCGATAACTTGTTTGAACACACTGCATAAGATCTTTACAGCTGTCTTCAACAACAGGATTGTTCGAAGAATTGAGCCTGTGTCCATGGAAATTTTTTCTTTATGTCAGTCTTCTTAATTGGACACTTCATGATTATTTCATTGACACTTATACTTAGTTGATAAATTCTATGATGTTTTAAACAAATATAATAAACGTATGCGTTATTTGGGTATTTTTCGACGAATGTCTTCCTGGTGTGTCTTCCTTTGGAATCCGGCATGAACACTTTACGCGATTTAGTGATATAAACAATGTCAAATTGCCCTTGACCTTCTAGACCCAATATTAATTATGTGTCAGTGTTCTTCGTTACTCTCACTTCGCAGGTTCACGTGAACCCCTCGATGGTAATGGGCAGGTTGGTCTTTCCGATAATCATGTCGGCCGAAACGTTTGCCATAAACATGCGAGTTTCCTTATTGCAATCTAATTGTTTACTGGAAGCTTTCGCTAACTCGTCTCAAGCTGACTTTCATAATACAACGCGAGAGGATCCGTTATCAATCAGCGCGTCTAGTGGAACTGAATCTATAGTAACCCTTACATGGATTCTATTGGCTACTTCTGACGTCTCCACTATGCCGCTAATCAGGCCTGCTTTCGATATGCTTTCTTCTATAGTCCTACATTTCTCTAAGCCGTCAGCTATAGGGTCGAGTGTTTTCGGTCTACTTTGAGTCACGTGATTGGGGACTTCTAATTCGGGATCTCTATGGACCTGAGCTTCTACTGAAATTTTCTTTGGCCCTAGGTCTAAGAAACCTTCTCCACTCACAACTAGCATTCTCACCCCGTCAAAGCTTTTGCTGTGTATCGTCGCCTGTATTATGTTAGCGTTTCCAAAACATGAGTGCACCGTACGTTTAATTTGTTCTGGTTTGTCAGCCCGGGTTTGCGACAAAGTCAAAATAGGTGTTCGCGTTTCGAGATTTTCCCCCTTTTTTCCCTAAAAACTACGCGTCGGTAATAAAGTTTGATTTTAGAATGTGAATGCCTTCAGAGTCTCTGGAGTCGACTGATTTGAAGTTGGCCCTTCGTTCAAATTTAGAGATGTCATTTGAATTTGTATTAACGTATTTGAATACTCCGTTGCCTCATTTCCCTCACACCTAGGACAGTCCTTAAGGGTATAGCCCTCAGTTTTGCATTAAAAGCATACACGTTTCCACGGAGTGGCGCAACCCTTTCGGAAATGACCCTTTTGGTTACAATGACGACAAATTATTTTGTTCAAATCTCAAAAAGGGGAGGGAGGACCAGTGTTATCGACAGGAGTGTTATTCCTCTGTTGACTCCCCCCCCCCCCCCCTTTGCATAGAACCTTCCAACGGGGTCGATTAAGGACCGATGCCCTTCGCGTTTCCGGTCTTTTGGTTGGGATTTCTATTATTGGACTTCACTGGGTCTGCGGTAGATAGGGCCGCGACCATATCTTCAGCTTCTTTCACGGCAGATGATTGATGATTTACCGCCTAACTTCGGTCTGTAGGCAAATTTTTGGAGGAGTGAGCTTTCAAGATGAAGTGGGGATTTATATTCCTTTATGTACACATTCCATCCTTTCCGCAACTTTTCCCTAGTTGCGACGATTCCCGGAAAGGGCGGAAGAACGGCCGACTTATTACTTTACATTACTTTATTTTTACTTTTTTCTATAAATTTACTTTATGATATTCTGATCGCAATATTCTGTGGAATCAGTAGAGTTGCTCGACTGTTGGAACTTCATTGTTGAGTTTGCGATCAGACTGCTTATATTTGTTAAGTACTCGTCTATCTTTTCATTCTTGCCCTGTGTCCTAGTTTGAACAAACTCTTCGACGCGTCTTTCCAAATCGTCATCGTCGAAGTGGGTTTGGAACTCTTTTTTCCATTTACGCCACCTATAAAATTCTTGTTCGTATTTTCGGAACCATTTTGTAACTATACTCTCTACGTCTAGCAGATGAAGTAGTGCTATGCGTTTTGTCCCTTTCGGAAGAGTTTTCCCTTCCGGAATTTATGTTAAAACCTACGCTACTTCTTCGCAGGTAAATGTTTTCGTTTAGAAATGTGCTTCTTCACTCTTCTAAGTCTGACCCTATTTACTTAAGTAAACTGTTCTGATCCCCTATGTTTCGCTTTAGGCAAGGTGGGGATTGGTTCATGCTTTTTTGGGTGTAGGTAGAGTATCGACCGAAATTTTGTTCTCTTTTATAGTTTCTGGGTTCATCATCTAAGTCTGTATCGGTATTCGACCCTAATTCAGGATTATGGCTTAACCTTTGCCTAAACGCTGGTTTCTTTGGTGTTGCGCATAAGGAAACCTTTCGTCAGGTTGTTTCGATAGAGTCGCGAATCATTCGATTTGGATCTGTGTCCTCGTTAATTGTCGGTAGGTCCAATAAGTTGCGCGTATCATGGCTTACATTGGCTGAAAATTCATTCGATGGATTAGAGAGTGTGTGTTCCGTCTCGGAGTTTAGGGGTTGTGTCGCTATGTACCGATGATCAGGTATTGGGAACGGTATTGGGACACCAAAGAAATTCGTGTACTCAAACGAAAGATTTGGAGCTTCTAGCCGAGGTGCGAACGCCGATTGTCTCTGATTCTCGGGGTCGAGATCGCTCTAACGGAAATCGTTGTAGAGGTTGTCGTTGTTAAAGTGGCTCTATCTATCAGTTTGGAGGAGGTTGTCACACTGGGGTCTGTCGTTACTGTCCCTACTGCCAGTCGGACTAGGCTCGGAGTGGCTGAGTAGTACTATTCATTTCAACTTCCTGCAATATTTTCTTGCAGAATGGGGATTTTTTGTGTTATTGTACGTTATTATTATACGTATTACACGTATTATACGTCATTATCATGCTTATTACCCATATTACACGTTGATGTATATATACGTATGGGTGCGACACGTTATTGGTACGTAATTTTTGACTGGGATATATAAGACCCATATTTATATCCACATATTTTGTTGAAAATGTCGGAAAAGTTTCACTTGCTCTATCGTTTCACGTGGAATAAGTTTGAAGGCTACTGTTTTCTGAAGCGAGACAGTTTTGAGTGATGGATAAAGAAAATGTACTCTGTCACACAGTTTCCGTTGTGCACTCGAGGCCTGACATCGTTCTTCCAAGACTTCGAGAAATAAACTGTATTCGTGATCGCATTCTCGGCTCCAGCAGACTACAACATCACTGCAAAGGAGAAAGAAAAGGAGGAAAGGCATCAAGACTTCAAAAGAGAGCTACAATGAGTGTAACATAAATATTTGGACAAAGTAATTGTGCTTGTGATCGGTGCTCTCGAAGGTGCGAAACTGTCACTGGTTCGTAACCTTGAAGCCATACCCGCGTGCCAAAAATATGCTGTCGTTGTTATTTCATCGTGCCCTGTGACCACCCATCTTGTCGTCATAAGACGTGGCCATGGGTGTGATTTACCATGGTTCTACTGGAAGCCAGTGTGATTTTCAAATGGCACTTGCTCCAAGTAAGACCCTGCGATGGTTGTTTAAACTTTTATTTAAAATCATATACTATGACGAAGCCACTGAACGCGTCCTTGTGTTGCGAATAGAGGGTCCCTGTGCCAAGGGTTTCTACTGAATATGGTTACAATAATTAATAAGCAGTCGCGGACAATTGTCCAGGGGTGGTTCCGAAGGAATCACCCTCAAGCGGTGGTGTAACAACCGTGCCGAAAGCTGAATGGCACCTGGGTGAGGCTGATCATAAAACCAAAAGACGAATGCACCAACTCACCACAAAAATCGGCTGGGCAAGACTGTACGTGTTTCACATTCAGTGTGTGAGTGACTACATAATATCTGGCAGGAATTTCACCGCCAAGGTTCGGCAGTTCGCGCGCGAACTGTGGATTCGTTATCATACACTTATCAAGTCACGACTGCTGACCATCAGACAGCAGATTGTTGACAGAATACGGGTACTATCTCACGCTAGGAGAAGTCTAGAGCGGAGGAAGAGGCGGGTCAGAGAAAACCAACGGTTTTTCCTGACCCATCTTGACTCTTCCAAGATCCTCCAGTTACTGTCGAACATCCGCCAAAACCAGAGGAGGTCGAAGCATTCTGGAGATAAGTATACGAAGTCCAGCATCCACTTGAAAAAGGCTCAAGGTGAAAAAAGTATTGACAGACATGAAGAACTATTCCCCCTTGGGACCAAAAGGTATCAAGACCTTCTGGTGGGAGAAGTGTACTTCTACCCACCATCATCTGGCCCGCATTTACAACTCATATCTAAAGCCGAAAGAGAGTATTATGGAGTGGTCGGTTGAAGGGCGCACAGTACTCCTTCCAAAGATGGGAAACTTAGCTGACCCGAAGAATCGCAGGCCAATAGCTTGTCTGAACACACTTTATAAAATCTTTACAGCTATCCTAAATGATAGGATTGTTCGGACAATCGGCCCTGTGTGGCGAAAATTGTACGAACAACGCGCCTCAAAGAAAGGCGTAGCAGGATGTCGGATGAACCTGTTTATCGGTAGATGAACACAGAAAGAGAAAAGTTAAACTACTAGCCAAGGAAAGTGAAGATAAAATCAGAACAGAAAAAGAGAAGAGAATGTAAAACGACTTTGAAGGAAGCAAGGAACGGCTTCATAAATCAGCATTGATCAATATGAAGGGAGGTAGAAGTATAGAGTTTGTCAGCGTGAGAAATAGAAATGGCGAAATGCTGTATGATGCAGATGGGATGTGACGTTAGAAATCTCAGTTGAGAGTGTCTGTGCCTTTGAGGTGAGGTATATAATTGAAAACATAGAAAATTGTGAGGCTGCTGGTGATGACAGCATTAACGCTCAAATGCTCAAATACGGTGGCGAGTACATACCTCTCAGGTTGATTGAATTGATAAATTTATGTATCGAGATGGGAGAAGTTCCAGATAACTGATAAAAAGCGATTATCGACCAATATACAAAGGAAAGGGAGATAAAAGCAACTGCAATCATTACAGAGGAATAGGGAAGAGATGCAAGAAAAATTTAAACCCTTAGGAGATACATTAGAAGCTTCCATTCCATGCCAAGTACGAAAAGTAAAATTTATTCCAAAATACTTATTCGTAGGGCAATGAAAATAACAGAAGGAAACATATGGAGAGTCCAGAGTGAATTCATGCCAGGAAAATCGTCTACGGATCAAATATTTAGCTTAAGACAGATCACAGAAAAAAAGTTTGAGAGTGAGGGAAAAAGTTTTATGTGAATTTGTTGACCAAGAAGGAGCGTTTGACAAGGTGGATGGAAGTGAACTTTGGGGAGTCCTGAAAGAGTACGGAGTCAATGGATGGCTCCTACAAGCGATAAGAATAATATATGCTGGTAGCAAAGCGAGTGTAAGGGTTAATGGGAAAATGAGTGACAGGTTCGATATCATGCAAGGTGTTATACAAGGATGTGTTATGCCCTCATGGCTATTTATTATATTCATGGATGAGTGTCCTAATTTGAAGAGGCATGAGAAGCCATAGAAACACAAGAGCTTGGATGAAAAAATGCATGGACGTGAAGGAAGCTAAAGAGGTATGCCAGGACAGAAAAGTATGGCGACAAATAGTTTATACCAAAAGTGTCAGTAGAGTGAATTACGCCCGAAATAAAAGACCTTGCATGCTAATTGGCCCGAGTGGGGAGCTTCACATGATGACATTGTGAGGCTTCTCACTTGGGGTGATCGCTACAGAGATTGATCAGCAACCTGAATCGGGGCAGTGTTGCGGAACTAACGGGTCGTTTGAATAAGTAACACGGGAATTCTTGATCAATCTAAAAATCTATACCCCCTTCCCCACATTACTGTCTTCCTCACCGAGTGAGTCACGCTTACCCCGAAAGAGGTAAGCGAGGCACCTGCTTCCAGTAAAAACCCGCGATTGTCCTTATGACAAATAAAAAGCCCACATAAAGACAAACCTGCCAAATTTGAATTTTGTATCCAATGGTTTACGTACAATGATATTGATGAATATGATTTTATATTGGGTAATATATTTTCAATCTATTGTGAAATATGGAAGGAAAGGGCCAAAAGTTCTATTTCTTTCATTGAAACCTACTATTTGTCGAAGGATTTCGACAAATAAATGAAATGAATAAATAAAAAATGAAAAGCTTTTAACATTGCGATCTAAGAAAACGCATTTATTAATATAATAAAATTAACGCATTTCATATATTTCTTTTGAGGGTCTTCATTACTCGTTGACAGCTCGCAATACAGTAAAATACGAAAACGATGTGCTCAAAACCTGGAATATATGAAAAAAATTAATAAAACTGATGTTCCATTGACAAAAATTTTTTTCTGTATTTGTACTTTTGTCTAAACCTTTCAAAAAAATCGATACCTTAGAGAAACTTTCTAAAGATAAGTCATAGAATTTTGCAGCTGTAATTCTGCTAGGATTTCTCACTCGTATCATAATGATTTGAATGCTTTTTGCTAAAGAACTTCCAACCCAATCACTGGAGTAAGCCGAATAACCAACTGCTTCACTCTATTTATCAATAATATTTATTGTTATTATTCCATGTATATTAAATTGCACTTTTTATTGTTCAAATTCATTCTTGGAATGAAAAACTGTATCAATCAAATAGTAATTAATAATATATCAAAGTTATGAGAAATCACCTCTTTTATTAATTGGTTTCCACTATAGCTGAACAAAAATAGTTCCAGGATAGCGGATTGAAGAAATGTGCAATACTTCATTAATCTCTGCTTATCGGCATTATTCTATAATACGAAATTTATTGTTCAATTGTAATGTTCCCATATTTTTTATTAAGAAAGTAAACACATTTACCGACGTAATCTGAAATCCAGCAAAACATAACAAGCCAGAACTAATTACGAATTGACCCAGAGCCAATGGACTTATCACCTTTTCTAAAACTTCAGCAAATCTAAAAAATGTAAGATATAATTTAATATAATATTAATAATAAGAATTTAATACAATAGTATAATAATTAAGGTGTTCTAAAATATTCTTCACTTTTTTTCATCGCAGGATTAAAAAAAATATTGATAGATCTCCCATGTCTATTTTTGTAAATATAAGGCTCATTTTATTAAAATAATCTTTGCTAACGTATTATCTTATTTCGACACTTAAATGAATACTCCAACACATTACGAAGGTTTTTGGTAGATGTTTAGAGAAATGTAGCACGTCGAAGTAAAAATACGAAAGTTGGCCCCTCGTAGTAAGCATTATACCTACGCGGCAAACAGCAGACAGGTTTAGTAATTAATACTTCTCTGGTTTATTGTATTATACTGGAAATTGGAATTAAGAACAGTTTCGGGCATGACTGCACTGTAAAAAAAGTTTTGGTGATATTTACAATCAGCTAGTAATCATACGTGCAGTGTATTTTCAAATAACAATGTGTAATCTGATATAATTTACAATACGCAGTACTTATTTGCAATATACTGTGATTTCACTTCAGGTAACAATGTGAAAATAGAACGAAGGTTGCTTTATATGCAGTCGACTGTAAAATTACTACGACCGATGCTGGAAATCATTCGATCGGCGTGGGACATAGTGGGAAATAGTAAGTTTACGTAAGGTGATAAATTTACTTCGGACTTTAACTCTACGAAAGTATATGCAAATTTTGACAATGTGTGCTTTTCTATCGCAAGGGAGTAAGTCCGCACGGAAGAAAGCCGCAGAATTATGTGCAGGACGTAAATTTAGACCATTCGGGATTTTCCCGTCTGTGAAAAGTTGTGAATACATAGTAGCAAGATGGCCACAGGTTAGGGAAAACCTGCAAAATCAGTGAAAAGTCAGGGAATGTTCATGCGCTTACTGCACGCATGCGTCGTTTCAAAACTACCGCCGTCTTTCCAAACAAAATGCGCCATTTTCTCTGCATTCTCACGACACGCATGCGTACGGGATTGGGGGGGGGGAGAGCGAGAGGCGGGGGCTGGCAACGCGTGAGTCAGTAGCGTTCGAGCAGCCGTGGTGTACACTTCTCGGTTCCGCGAGCGTTGTGAGTCTCATTGTGAAACGTTGTGCGTCTCCTTGTGAAAAGCAACGCCTTTCGAGCCATTATCTACTCATTATAGCTGTCCAGACGAAGCTCCTTTGCGACATCGTTGGGTGCGTTCACGCCTTCTTCCTTCAAGAGGGGTAGCCACCCTGAGGACCACCCAAGCTACAACTCTACGAGCTGTACTTCGGCGTTCCAGAGCGAGGGCTGTTCCCGTGCTCAAGACGTTGGGGCGCTGGAACGCGCATACAGGTGGGCGCCTTCTGAGATCCTGGCATACTTGCGGTACTGCGTTCGATTTTCTTAAGGTAAGAGAGCTCTCTAGCGTATTGAATGCATTCAAGGTAATACTTAATATACGAATTGTTAACGGTTTTTCGTTAGATCTGTTGTGTGATCTTAATTCAGCGAATTTGTTACAGCGAACGAACCGAGGTCTCATTTAATATTAAGAAGATATTGTTTTAGGATTAAGTTTGTTGTTATAAGGCTTTTCCCCCGCTTATGACCGGGGTTTTTTATGCCGATATTATACTGCACAAGATTTCTTCACAATGTGTCACTAGTTGGGTTGAATAAAGCAAAATCTTGACTATAAAAATATAGAGTGTTATTCTTCCACCACCTGGCCCGAGTTCAGCCACCACCTCTTTTATATTATATATTTTCACACAACAAACAGGGAAATTTGTTGATCAGGGAACGTTAGGAATAAGTCACAGAAAAAAAAAATATTGTGGGTTGAATAACCGAAACATTTTTGTGGAACCAAACCTCAAAATATCTTTTTGATTATAAAAGCTAAAAACAAAATTCAACGATATGTCGGACAGTGACTCGAGTATCTTATATTTTGTGTGTTGATTTACGACCCGTACGTAATTTCACGGTCGACGAGGGGAAATTTACGTCCTGCATGTATTTCTTTAGGGCTGACGCAGGTTGAGAAGAAAAATATGTATTTTCACAGAATTCTGCTTAGTTACTATTTGACACACCGATCGAATTATTTCCATTGTCGCAGAATGTAAATTTACACCAACTTCTTTACAGTGTGGAATTGGTCCTCCTGCGTAAATCCGGACTGCTTCAATCCATGTTCCAGTATTTTTAGAATTATTCTGATTTCAATTCAATTATTTGTTATTTAGTCCAGTAATCTGGTAGTTTGGTTCCCCAAAAATTCTCACATGGAATGTTTTTAATGAGAAGCCAAACCGGGTTTTTTTTCTCAAAGACATTTCCAAAAGTTACTTTTGCGTGGACGGATAATTCCCATCGCATTTTAGAGCAAGAATTTGCTGTAATTAAAAAAAAAGAACAATGTCCTACCCATAATGAGTCATATGTTATGATCCCTCTAATACCTTGTTTCCTGTGGATCCTACGACAAAGTTTATACAAAACAAATGAAAGTGGAGTCAATTTAGCGTAATTTCAACAATAAAAAAACTGTCCTAGCCCTAGTAGGTCACGAGATATGACCTTAGAAAGTGCACTCTTCCTGCATAGAGGCACCTGAGCGTACCGTAAAGTAGAACTACGCTCACATTTCGAAGCTTTTGTCCCAAATGAGTGTATACATCTTATTTATTATGTATAAAACGTCTTTTGTCATTGATAAATAAATAATTGTTTATAACAAGAGCTTGCTATCACCACTCGTGATTACTTTTTGCCCCTTTTTTAATCCTTTCGAGGCAAAAAAGTGATTCTAATTGATTACAAATGTGTAATATGTTTTTTTTTATCAAAGTACAAATATTTTTTATTAATAATTAGAAGAAAAAAAAATCTTGCCAAATATCAAACATTTTCAATCAATTAGAATCACTTTTTTGCCACGAAAGTACTAAAAAAGGGCCAAAAAGTAATCAGAAGTGGTGATAGCAAGCTTTTGTTATAAACAATTATTTATTTAATAATGGCAGAAGACACTTCATACATCATAAATGAAATGTATACACTTATTTGGAACAAAAAATTCAAAATATGAGCGTAGTTCTACTTTACGGTACGCTCAGGTGCCTCTATGCAGGAAGAGTGCACTTTCCAAGGTGACCTTTCAATGATTATTTTTTGTTTCAATGGTGACTTTCTCGTGACCTATTAGGGCTAGGACAGTTTTTTTTTTAATTAAGCTAAATTGACTCTAATTTCATTTGTTTCGTATAAACTTTGTCGTAGGATCCACAGGAAACAAGGTATTTCAAAAAATACAACTTTTTCGTTTTCAGTCAAAAATGCAAAATAAATGAAGTTTTTGAAACCTTGGAATTCTCAAAATAATAGGTCTGAAAATTTTTTTTTTGCATGCAGAATTTCATAGACTCATCTTCTGGTATCATCAATACAAACTGAACCTGACTCCATTTATTTTGAAAAAACTGAACTCCACTTTTTTGTCCGTAAAAACAGACAAAAATTACCAACTTAGGGGGGTCATAACTTATGACCTATTATAGGTAGGACATTGTTCTTTTTCCAAACAATGATAAAGTCTAAGTATACTTATAAGTATTCCAAGCATGAATACTGATATAGATAGTATTAATTAATAAAACCTGTGCGGTTCTTATGACGACCAAGCCAGAACCTCATTGATAAATCCCATGCAGGAAACTGTATAGGAAACTATGTAGGAAACCATAAGAGAAAACAATTGGAAATCTGTATGGGAAACTATGTAGGAAACTATATGGGAAACTGTATAGTAATTTGATTTCGGATCCTTCATAGTTTCCCGTATGGTTTCCTATATGTATCATTTCCCATGTCCAATTGTTTAAAGGTGATTGTTGTTTTCGGAAACCATTTAGGAAACCATATCGAAAAGTAGACGGGAAACTATATAGGATCTAGGCTCAAGTTGCAATATAGTTTACCATGTAGTTTCCATATAGTTTCGTACAAAGTTTCCTATAATTATTTAATATAAAATAATATGCAGAATTTAATATTTCATAACTCTGAAAACGATCAATGCATAAAAAAAAGATTGCAGATGCAAAACTATTAGGGAACCATATAAGAAAATATATAGGACCCGGGCTTAAATTAGTATATATTTTCCCATATGGTTTCCTATATAGTTTCCCATGTGGTTTCCTATATAGTTTCCCGAGTAGTTTTCCACGTAGTTTCTTATGTACTCTTCCATATATTTTCCTAGATAGTTTTCTATATAGTTTCCTACCTTCAAACATGAAGGTATCGATTGCAGCATATATTTGTTTTAACCTGTCTTGACAATATAAATTATAGTGAGACTATATCTAAGCCAAGTTTATATGTAAGGGATTTCTTATATAATATACTCAATCAAATTTGTTTCCATTAACTTCACTCCTATTTGCTTTTTTTCATATTGTCAGGACAAATATAGACTATATTGCAACAGAATTTTCTGAAACATGTGACTAAAGCTTTATGCATTTACCGTTGCTGAAATTTCTGTTCCTGTTTAGGAAAATTTAGAAACGGTTTCTGCAAAAAGCTTTAGTGACGAGTCTCTGGATATTCCTACAAAAATTTCTAACAGTGTATGACAGTTAAATAACTTGCAGGTAACTGTCACATGCTGGTTATATAACTGTTACATAATTAAATAATAAAAGTACTTGATGCATTCCAGATGCTGCACGACACAATCATTTAAGGCTTTATCAACATTCCCATCACCATTCTTCAAATTTTTCAATTTTCTTTGTAGAATTGAAAACTTGGCTGCACTGTGGATCACAGAAACCAGGCTAAAACTGGTTGCAGCAGCTATAGTCGTACATCCCATCACACCTGCAGCAATGTTCACAAAAAGAACACATTCGAAAATCGGGGATATTGTGTGATTGATGAAAATATAGCCTCCGAAAGGTAGTTTCTCTCTGTCACCGTCTAGCAGGAAAATCTAATTGACAAAAAAAAATGTTTATAATATATAATCTATACCATTTTATAAAATTGGCGCTGATAAGGGAAAACCGCCGATTTTTAATTTTAGTTTCGGTTTGTACTATTATACTTTTAATGAAAGCTCATTACATAAGCGCTAATTTTCCAAAGCAGTAATATGCGCTTTTTCGCCGTCTTCAAGGAAATGGACTTTGAAATATTTGCTAACGGTAGCTCAGGCAGTAGCGCTTCGGCTTTATAGCCGGAAATTTTCAGGTTCGATTCTCGCTGCCTGCACTTTCTGTGTTATTTTTTTATTTATATTTTTCATTTTTTCAAATGTTTATAAATAGTTTCCTTCAAATATCTTCAAAAAATATGCAAATAATAATTCTTTAATACTGATCGCGGATAATGATCGCGGATGCATCATTATAATGCAATCAAGTGATCTGATAAGAGCGTGTGCCTTGACATATTGGGAAAAGCCTGGGTTTTACATCGTCATTCACGGACTGGGTTGCAGTCAAGTGCATGATGGGGAGACCTACAGCTTAAGGTGGGATCCGAACCACCAGAACCTCAGTAAAGTTACATAGAAAAATTTCAAGAGGTACCGGCTCAGGGTTCGAACCCCGGACCTCTAAGGTGAAGTCCGAGCGTCTAACAAACTGAGCCACCGAAGCTCTGTATTGAATATTATTATTATATTATTAGTATTAAATATATTTCCATACGAGAGTTCATCACACGAGCAGGGAGCACCCGCCTGTGAGGCGTCGTATATCGTATAATATTTTTCTTTATACATACATGCAAAACCCTCGATTGCCCACCGTTTACAGACATCCAAAATGGCCGATTCCGCACTGTGCGCGAAAGCAATGAGCAAAATCCCCAACACCGATGACCAAAACGCTGTCACCGGTTAGCAAAATGGTCTCCACGGTTACCAAAATACTTTGGCCACCGGTTGCCATCTAGCGTCGTGAACGGTTACTACGTTTTGGCGACCGCTTGCCATCTAGCGTCGTAAACTGTTACTATGCGAACATCATTTTGGGTGAGGTTGGGTTTATTTCGTTCGTGACAGTTTGTTTTCGTCACGAAGTAGTATACTACTTCGTGGTTTTCGTTCATTTTCGTTCAAGTAATTCGTTGCATGATGCGGTTAAAGAGTTTTCACAAGCTAAGGTGCAAACGGCAAAAAATCATAGAAATGGATTTCGCTGACGAAGACAGCATTGCAAGTTTCGATGACCTACAAAAAATGATAGAGGAGGCAGACAACATTGTGTTATTTTCAGGAAAGGTCAAGTCTGCATATCTCGGGTTTTGCATAGTATTCTTTAAAGAAAAATAGTGTTCGATACTCGAGTCCTCACGGGCGATATGGTCACTGCTCGTGTGAAGGGGCTGCGTGAACCCGAGGCTCGGCTCCGGCTTCCTACGCCTCGCCTCGGGTTCACGCGGCGCCTTCATACTCGCAGTGACCAAAACGCCCGTTTGGCCTCTCGTATCGAAATATACTATTTCCCCAACGCCGTGGACAAAATGCGATTTTACCCACTCCTCAATGTGTCAGAACTCGCTTTTCTCCACGTTGTTGGGGAAAAATATAGTCCTCAGCTGGTTCAGAAGAGCATTTTGAAATTATGTAATTGCAAAACTCGCCTTCGGCTCGCGTTACAAACTTCACATTCGTTAAAACTGCTCCTTCTGCTCTCGTTGAGAAATATACTATTCTTTACAAATTAAAATGCAAAACCTGAGATTTTCTACCATTTACAGACATCGAATATAACCTCACTGACCATGAAGAGAATTTTGCTCACCGTTGAATGCATTTTGCCCACAGCTGTTGGGATTTTGCTCATCGTCTTCGCGCACGATGTGGCATGTGTGAAAAAAAACTTAACCCATGGTCTGCTTTTGCACTTGCATACAACTTTTAATTAATCAGAAGTTATAAAAAATATCAAGAACATCTATCGAAAAAAATTTGTTTGCAAAAAACATGATAAAGTAAAAAGGTAAGTTCCTCCGTTAAAAAGGCATTAAAATGATGATTTGTAAAATTTTTGACAATTATTGAAGGAAATTATATTTCTAAACATCAAATTGAATTAAAATAAATGAATGAATGAAAAAGAAAGTGCAGGCAACGAGAATCGAACACGCAATCTTCCGTTTATAAAGCGAGAGCGCTATTGCCTGAGCTACCGGCCGATTGAAAGTATTTTTCTCCAAAATCTGTATGACCTGTGGCAAATATTTCAAAGTGTATTTTCCTGCAAACGGCGAAAAAGCCCATATTACTGATCTAAAAAATTATTACTCAGATAATGAGCATTCATTACAAAAATTAATTTATTGTAAAAATTAATGTCTCAGGCTTAAGATTGGTACAGCCCAATATGTCGAAGGCATTTGTGGTTAGAGTTACATTTTTTTTACAATTTTTTGAATAGTATGCACGGGGCTGTCTCGGTATATATTATCAGTCACGGACGCAATCTTATAATGTAATTAAGTGATCTGATAGGAGCGTGTGCCTTGACATATTGGGGAAAGCCTGGTTTTTACCCCATCATTCACGGAATGAGTTGCAGTCTTATTTATTATTATTATTAATTATTATTATTCATTATTATTATTCATTATTATTATTGCAGTCTTATTATTATTATTATTATTCCATTAAGCCATATCCCTCTCGGGGTAAGTGTGACTCACTCGGCGAGGAAGGGAGTGATGCGGGGCAGAGGATATAGATTTTTAGATTGATCGAGAATTCCCGTGTTATTTATTTGAATAACACGTTTGTTCCGCGACACTGCTCCGAACCAGAACGCTCATCAAAGTCTCACAAAGTCTCAACGTCTCACAAAGTTAAAGAATGGTAAGGCTTAAATGCTATACAGCCTTACCATTTTTTAAATTCTTAATTATTTTCCTCGCGTCAGAGGCACATATTCTCTCAACCAGGTTTTCTAAGGTGTAGTGATCTATATCGCAGGTGTGTTGCCCTATAGCTTCACGTCTAAAAAATTCCTTGAAAGAGTATCTGAAAGCTTTTTTTATCCCACCTGTATCATATAGCATTTCATCCTCTCTATTTCTCATGCTGACTCACTATGTACTTTTACCTCCCTTCATATTGATCTACGCCAATTTATAAAACAGTTTCTTTTCTTCCTTCAAAATCGTCTTACATTTTCATTTCTTTCGATTTTATTTTTACTTTTCTGGACTAGTAGTTTTACTTTGCTCTTTTTGTGTTTGCACTAATTTTAAAGTATATTTCTCTCCTCATCGCTAAGGCCTGTGATGTTCAACTTTCTGTGATATGCTTGCTTCTTTTCAAGGGCGGCTACGCGGATTTCATCATTCCACCACGCATCACTAGACATTCTTCCTACAACCGCAGTACTACACATTCAGTCGCACTCGTAACAATGACGACCCGGAGCATAGTTGAGGCGTCCTCTATATTTTTATTGTCTATTAGCGCCTTCCAAGTTGCCTTATCTATGTGTTCGTATACCTTATTCTGAAAATCAATTCGCACTTCCGGTTTCTGTAAATTTTCAATCTCAATTCGCGTTTATGCAGCATATTTCAAAGCTAAGTTAGTGCAAAATATTTCTGGAGCAATTGGCTTTAAATTCAATCAAACAATTTCGGTGAAACATTCATTGTGTGTATGGCAATTCGGTCATTTCGTAAATGTCGGCTGTGGGGAGTTGTGGTCCACCGTTAGTGGGGAGTCGTGGGCCAAAGTTCTTAATGCGTATTCCAATTTTTTAAGTGAACCTTCTTTTCTCTTGTTCTGAAAAGTGATGTTAGAGTGAATTTAGAATGTCAATTGTGCAGAAACAATGAATGTCAATCGGAACAACACAGTTCACTGCAACATGTGCGATCGTGCGGCGCACTTGAAATGTGCCAACATGAGGACCGGATATTACACGTGCATACATTGTGAATCAAGTATTCAAGTAAAATCAGAATAATTTTTTGTTAATCTTTTTAAAATCAGTAATTTTTATTTACTGCAACTTTAATAAACATAAACTACTGGAATATGCCATTTTCTTTTATTTTTTGTCATGGCCCACAACTCCCCACCAAAATCACAAATATCGATTTTTATAAGATTTACGTCATCCTAAATATTTCTCGCGCATGAACGAATTTCATTAATTGTGGTCTCAAGTTGATGTATTGAGAAGTTTACTACAAATACCAGTTCATACATTAACAATGTATCGATGTTCAGAGAAGTTATGTCTTGAAATCAAAACGTGGCCCACAACTCCCCACTCTCCCCTACTCATAAAATATCTAGCTTTCTTACGTGCATAATTTCTCGTAATTCTCTTTCCGCAAGATCATTCACTCCTCTAGGATTCTAAACACCCATTCAGCGTCTGAATCTTTACCTCGACCGGGTACACGCCTTCCGTCAATTTTTATTATTCATTGTATATAGTATATGCCCAACTATCATCTTGATGGGAAAAATGTATTTTGCGAGTCGAAATCATGTCCAAATTAAGTAGTTAGTCGTCGTAAGGTGGAGAGTCTAGTTGTAACATCAGTCTCACCAAACTTCGGTTAATGGAGGGAGAGTGCAGCGACTTTTCAACATAATTGTTGAATCTTTATCAAAACAATCAAATTTTCAGCCGAGCAATAAAGCTTTAACTTTCAAAATCGCAGGAAAGTATTTGAAATCTTTTTAATCGTTCAAGGCAGAAGGGAAGCCTTAATGGAAATTTAAAAATTGTTGGCATTTCAATAAAGTTTCCAACGAAAGAGTTGAATTTTCACGAAAAAATACGAATTTTCAACAAAAAAAAAACAATCTTCATTAAAAAAGTAGAATTTTTAATCAAATAATTAGAAATTTAGTACTGAATACGTCTAAGAAATTTTCTCTGATCTGTCAAATTTTTGTTGTCTCAAGAAATTATGTTTTTCAAATGAAAAAATCATTTTTGTAATGAAGAAAATTCCTTTCTTTCAAGAACTATTTCATTAGAGGTATTCAGCACTACATTTCTTTGAATGATGCAATCTTTTTTTCTCAGTTTGTTAGCCAAATTTTGCAAAATGTTGGGGGCAACGATTTCTCTATGCTCTCTTACTCACTAAAAACAAAATTTAAACAGTATTTTTCCTTTTAACCTCTTTCCTCCTTTTCCTCATTTTACCACTTAAATGCGAACTGAATTAATAGAACCCAATGAGAAAATTCAACTAGTTTTTGTTGAAAATTCAACTGCTTTGTTGAACATTCCTATTTTCGTATTCATTATTTTAGATAAATGTTTATTAATGTTGTTGAAAATTAGTAATTTTTGGTAAAATATAAATTTTTCTGGTTGAAACTGCAACTGATTGTTTGAAAACTGATCTGTTTTAGTTAAAGATTCTAGTATTTTTGTGAATATTCTTTTTCTTTTATTGAATTCAACTGTTTTCGACTTGAAATTAAAAGATTCTTCGTTGTTTAAATATCAAATATTACGTTTTTGGTTTAAATATCAACTACTACATTTTTGGTTCAAAATTAATTTTTTTCAGTTTGAAAATTCCACTCCTTGATTGAAAGTTGAACTTCTTTATCATAATTTTTTTTAAGACTTACAATTTTAGTTTGAAATTAAACTACTTTGTTGAAAATGTGTGGTTTTTAAAATAAAAAGATAACTTTTTTAACTGAAAAGTTAAATATTTGGTTGAAAATGTAACTGTTTGGCTGAAAGTTAACTATTTTGTTGAAAATTTAAATACTGTTTCAGAAAATTCATGATTTTCTCTCAAAGTTCCACAATTTGGCAGAAAATTCAACTGATTGGTATAAAAAGTTCTATTGTTTTCCAGAATTTTTTTTTTAAATTGAAAATTAATTTTAAAACTTCGACTATTTGGTTGAAAATGTTATGTAATTAATTATGGATTCCGTTGAGAATTCGTCTTTTTTAGTAGAAAATTGATCTTTTTGGTAAAAATCAAACAATTTTGCTGAATAGTCATCTGTTTTGTAGAAATATCGTTTTTTCGATTTGAGAATTTAAATGTTGAACTACTTTCTTACAAATTAATTTTTTTGTTGAGAATTCATCATTTCATTTGAAAATGGAACTGCTCTGTTGAAATTTCATTTCTTTAGTTAAAAGTTCATTTTTGTAACTGAAAATTTAGCTATTTGGTGGTTGAAAATTCAACTGCTTGGTTCAAATGGACTTTTTTCTATTTAAAATTAACTTGTTTGTTGGAAATTTATATTTTTGGGTCAAAACTTATGTATCACGTTGAGAATTCGTCTTTTTAGTGGAACGTTTATCTTTTCCGTGGAAAATTTCCTTTTCTAGTTGAAAATTAAATTATCTGGTTAAATACTCAACTATTTTGTAGAAATATCGTGTTTTTAATTTGAAAATTTATCTCTTTTTGTAGAAATTTAATCTTTTTTTTGGTTGAGTATGCACCTTTTTGGTTGAAAATAAATTGGTTTTGGTCAATGTCTCAACTATTTTGTTGAAAATTCGTCGTTTTTGATTCAATTCAACTTTTTTTCTCACTGAAAATGTAATCCATTACATTTTTTGTGAAGAATTCATTTTTTGTGGTTGAAAATTTAACTACTTGGTTAAATGTTGAACTGCTTTATTAATTTATGAGAAACTCTGATATTTTACCCCCCCCCCCCTCACCCGTTTGACGATATTTTTCTAGATTATTAGATTTTAGCTCATTTTCAAAGAACAGGAAATCGCTTGTGTAACATTTATATTATATTTAGGCAATAACAACATATAATAATTGTATATGAATTACATTAAAGCTATACCAGATTTATTTAACAGTTTTGTGAGAGTTACGCAAAAATTATATAACGCTTACGTAAAAGTTTCGTAACGGTTATATAACATTTGATTTAGGTTTTTTTTTTTTAAATTAAATACACACCTCCACGCATGGAAGAACAATAAAAGACGCCATAGTCATAGTGACCATGAAAATGAAAATTTTTGAGATTTTATAACTAAATCCACATTTTTCATTCAAAACCAGCCTGTTGTCTGACGAAGATTCAGACCAGTCTGCTTTCATAGTTTGAACTATAAAAAGCATTTCCTTTTGGTGAGTTGAAAAAACTATCAAACGCAATACAGCGAGATAAAAAGCAGCACTTAATAATCCACATTCAGTCACTTCATCCATATTATCTCGACTGTGAATTGCATCAGCTGTCACAGCAAGTGTTACTGAAATCACCACGAAAAAAATTAAAATTTGGCGAAAAAGTCTCAGCTTATTTTCTTTGAATCCACTTCCAATTTGTTGAGGCCAAAAATTCACGACGCGTCCAATCATCATCACTGGTCGAATTAGTTCATCAAATTCCTTAGTTTGGTTCCCACTCATGGTGAGATTTTTGATTCTTCAAACTATGATGCAAAATCTGAAATTTAATAGCGCTTGTAAGTTTTTTATTGCGAATGATTTAGTTCTATATTTTCTGGTTCTTATTAGTATAATTAATATTTCTTAACTCATTTTATTTCATTCGGAGGGGAAACAACTCTTAAAAATAGGCTCCAGCGGAGGTGAATTACTTCGGATTATATCAGATTACTCTTGATTACCGTTATAAGCAGAATTACTCTGGATTAGATAGGATTACTCAGGATTGCACAGGATCACTCTGGATTACATAAAATTATGTTGCATTCTACATTTTTGAAAATAATTTTGTATCAATAGTTTTCAGTTCAAAAATAAATTTTCAACCAAAAAAAAAAAGACTTTTCAACAAAGTACTTAAATTTTTAACCAAAGAGAAGAATTTTTAACTAAAACTATGAATTTTTATCCAAAAAATGAATTTTCAACAAAGTATTCCAACTTTTAAGTAACTAGTTAAATTTTTAAACAAGAAGATGAAATATTTACCAAAAAAGACACATTTTTAACGAAAGACATGAGTTTTGAACTGACAAATATAAATTTACAATAGAAACTGGAATAGTTGAATTTTTAGTGAAAAAAATTAGTTTTCAGCAAAAAAAACAAACAAATTTTCAACCAGAAATAAAAATAATAGATTTTATGCCTTCACGATGATTCATTATAATAATTTTGATATTTAAAGATTTTTCGGGTTTCAATCGTGTGCGAAACTATGAATCTTTCCGACGTTTTGTGAACATTGCAGTTCACCAGGAAAAGACGAATTTCTAATAACAGGCATGAATTTTGAATCAAAATAGTTGAATTTTCAACTAAAAAATTCAAATTTAAAATAAAAAATGGAATTGTTAAGTTTTAAGTTGAAAAAATCAATTCCCGACCAGAAAGAAGAATTTTCAAACAAAAAGATTAATTTTCTACCCGAAAAGACCAATTTTTGAAAAAATACATAAATTTTCAACCAAATAGTTGAACTTTGAACTAACGAATACCAATTCAAAATCAGAAATGAAATTTTCAAATTTTTAGTTAGGAAAATCAATTTTCGAATGAAAAATTAATACTAAAAAAAATTGTTACGTCTTCCACCAAAATAGCTAATTTTCAAACTGAAAATATGAATTTTCAAACAAAACCCCGAGTCGAAATTTGAACCCTACATTAAACCTGCTGATTCTAGACAAAGCCTCTTTTGACCTTATTTCAGCCTGCTTATCCTACTTTGATTCTTTGAAGGCCTAATTATTTCGAATTCAGAGCTCCTTTAATTCTTCTAACAGCCTCTCAGTATTTTCAAGCCCTCCCTTAAACCTCCTACAGTTTCACAGTATTCTCAAGCCCTCCTTGAAGCCTCCTAAAACCTTCCAGTATTTTCCGAGTCCTCCTTTAAACCTTTTACGATTTCTCAGTATTTTTAAGTCCTCCCTTAAACCTCCTACAATCATTCAGTATTTTCAAGTCCTCCTTCCAACCTCCTATAATCTGCCGGTATTTTCAACTTCTCCTTCAAACCTCCTGCAACAACTCAGTAGTTTCAAGTCCTACCTTAAACCCCCAACAACCTCTCAGTATTTTCAAGTACTCCTTTCAACCGGCAATCGGAAGAACTGTGGTTCGATTCCCAGCGGAGTGAAGGAGAAAGATCTTTTTTTCGGAATTAAAAATTTCAATTTCAAAATTCAAACTCCATCTAGTCTGAAAAGACGTTAAGAATTTCTGTTATTTGAGGAGTTACCTTATATCGATATTGTGGATTTCCAGTTATTAACTTATTACTTATTTACTATTATCCATTATTATATATTATATTACTATCATGTTATTACTTTATTACCTTTTAATCTTGAAGAAAGTTTTTTTTAATAAGTTGAATTCTTTTCAATGTTTGAAAAGTATTCTTTTTGAATTTTTTTGCGAGGGATTACACAAGATTACATGCAATTACATAGCAGAGTGTACACCAGATTGTAATATTGGTTAACTACTATTAATGTTGATATATAAAATAATAAACGGGAATAAAATGAAGGATTGCATGAGATTGCAAATGATTGTATAGGATTTCAAAATATCGCATGGGATTGCAAAAGTTGCCTTGGATTTCAAAGGATTGCATGGGTTATTAAAGGATAGCATGGGATAGGAAATTATTATATGAGATTTTGAAGAACTGCGCATGAGATTTGATTTAGTTTTTATGGAATTACAAGGGATTCTAAAGGATTTCATAAGAGTGCAAAAAATGGTATGGAATTTTAAAAGTTCGTTTGGGATTGTAGTGGTTTGAATAGGACTGCAAAAGTCTGTACGAAATTGCAAAACATTTCATGGGATTTGGAAGGATTACCCATAGAATTCGATAGAGATTTCATGAGAATACAAGGGATTTTTAAGAATAGCATGGGTCTTTGAAGGATCAAATGGGATTGCATCGACATTGCATGGAATGAAAGAGTATCCTAAAAGATGACATAAGAGTCTATGTGGTTTTAAAGGATTGCATGAGATTGCAAAAGATTGTGTGTGATTTCAAAGGATTGCATGGGATTGAAAAAGACTGCATAAATTTTAAAATCATTGCATTGGGATTTTAAAGGATTGCATCGAGCTTGCATGAGTTAACAAGAGATTCTAAAGGATTACATGAGATTTCATTTGCTTGTTTGTGATATTTCAGCATTGTGTCGATATTGCGATGGATTACAAGGGATCCTAAAGCAGTGAATCAAAGGCTTGTGTGGAACTTTGAAGGATTACATGGGATTGCGCAAGATTGTATGGGATCTTAAGGGATTGCGCATGTAATTTTGAAGGATTGCATCGATATTGCACGGGATTATAAACGATTGCATGAGATTGCATCGAGATTGCATCGATATTGCATAGAATAACACGCGATTTCAAAGGATTGCATGGGATTTCAATGTTCTGTATGGGATTTGGGTTGATTTCATGGGATTGAATGGAAATGTAAAAGATAGCATATAAATGCGAAAAATTGCATGTTATTTTGAAGGATTGCACATAGAATTACATCAAGATTGCTTGGGATTGCAAAATATTTTGAAGGATTGCATGAGATTGCAAAGGATTTGTATGGGATTGCATCAAAATTTCATGAGATTAAAAGGAATTTCAAAGGATAGCATGGGTAATAATGAATTGCATAGGATCGTGTCGACATCGTATGGGGTTACGGGGGATTTTAGGAAATTGCGTAAGATTCCATGCGATTTCAAAGAATTGCATCCAGATTGTATGTGATTACAAAAAATTCTAATGTATCGCATGAGAATACAAAGGATTGTGTGCGATTTTGAAGGATCCCATGAGATTGAAAAAGATAACCTGGAATTAAAAAACATGGCATGGAATTTCAAAGGATTGCATTGAGCTTGCGTAAGATTACAAGGGATGCTAAGGGATGGCATGAGATTGCAATGGATTATCGAGGATTGCAATGATATTGCATTGGATAAAGAGGGATTCACAAGAATTGCATGATATTGCAAAGGATTGTATGGGATCTCGAAAGATTGCATAGAATTGCAAATTTTGCATTGGATTTCAAAGACCTGCATGGCATATTTAAGGATAGCATGGGATTGTAAATGACTAAATGCAATTTTAAAGGATTGCATGATATTGCATCAAAATTGCATAGGGTCACAGACAATTTTGAAGAAGCGTAGGAGATTGCACAGATTGTATGGGATTTCGAACGTTTGTATGAGATTCAAAAAGTTTGCATCGAACTGCAAATAACTATATAAAATTGCAAAAGATTCCATGGGATTTTGAAGGATTGCGCATGGGACTGTATAGAGATTTCATGAGATTACAAGGGATTTTCAAGAATAGCATGAGATTTTGAAGGATTGCATCGGATTGCATTGGCATTGCATGTGATGAAAAGGTATTCGAATAGATGACATAAGATTCCATGGGCTCTTAGAGGATCACATCGATATTGAATGTCATACGAGTGATTCTAAAGATTTGCATCAAGAATGAATGAGATTCCACGGAATTCTGAAGGTTGTCATGATGTTGTGAAAAATTGCTTGCGATTCCAAAGAATTGCAAGTGATTGAAAAAGATTGCATAGATTCGAAAATCACTGCATGGGTCTTTAAAGAATTGCATCGAGCTTGCATTAGATTACAAAAGATTCTTAAGTATTGCATGAGATTTCATTAGATTGTTTGTTATTTTGCAGGTTTGTGTCGATATTGCAATGGATTGAAAGGGATTCTAAAGAATTGATCGCGATTGCAAAGTTAAGGGTTGATTTTTGAAGGATTGCATGGGATTGCGCAAGATTGTATGGGAACTTAATGATTTGCATGGGTTGTTAAAGGATAGCATGGAATTGAAAATTATTGAATGTAATGTTTAAGGATTGCATGGGATTGCATCGAGATTGCATATGATAACATGTGATATCAAAGGACCGCATGAGATCGCAAAGGATATTATAGGATTTTAAAGGTTTGTATGAGATTTTAAAGGTCTGCATAGGACTGCAAAAGACTTCATAATATTGCAAAAGATTCTATGAGATTTTAAAGGATTGCGTATACGATATTTTCAAAAATACGATAGGATTTTAAAGGATTGCATGTGATTGCATCAACATTGCATGGGATTGGAGGGTATTTCAAAAGATAGTATAAGATTCCATGCGATTTTGAAGGATTGCATGATATTGTGAAACATTGTGCGATTTTAGAAGATTGTATGGGATTGAAAACGATTGCGTGGAACTGAAAAACATTGCATCGGATTTTTAAGGATTGCATCGAGCTTGCATGGGAATACATGAGATTTTTAAGGATTGCATGAGTTATTTAGGGATAGCATGCAAAAGATGGCATAGAAATGTAAAAGATTGCATGGAATTTTAAAAGACTGCGTAAGATTGCATCGATATGGCATAGAATTACATGCGATTTTAAAGGATTGCATGTGATTTTATTGCTTTGTATGGGCATTTAATGGATTACTTAAAATTGGAAATGATTTCACGAAAATGCAAAATATTGCATGGAATTTTAAAGGATTGCGCATGGAATGGCATCAATATCGCATGGGATTACACACATCGATATTGCACGGTATTACAAGGGATTATAAAGTATTGCTAAAGATTGCAAATTATTTCATCGAGATTGCATAGAATTACATGCGATTTCAAGGGATTACATTGGATTTCACAGGATTGTATGCGATTTTCATGGATTCAATGGAATTGCATGGCAGTGCAAAAGATTGCATGGGATTTCAAAGGATTGCGAATGGAATTGCATCGAGATTGCATGGGATTACAAAGGATTCTGAAGGATTGCATGGAATTGCATAGGATTTCAAAGGATTGAATTGAATTTCAAGGAATTATAATGGATCACATGGGATTAAATAATATTTGAGAGAGAGTATATACCAGATTGCTGGAGTAATTAGTCCCCCGTTTGCAATCCTCGTTTAACAGAAGAATTTTTGGAAAATTCCCGTATCAGAAATGTCTGATAAACGTACCATTTCTATGTTCTTACGTTATGAAATTCGCAGACTGCAGGAAATTGAACTCTCTTTCACGTTTCGTAACCAGGGTAAGAGATAATACCTTATATTCAGAACTTTCCAACTAGGGGGTGAAAACTTCTGCCGTACTTCGTAAAACACCTCCTTCAGTAAAAGAGGGGTGTACCTATTCAATAACACTTGTGCAAGAAAGGAAATTATAGGTAAGCTTGTTTTTTGATAACAGCTTGTCAAAAGTAATAGTGCTCTATACATTTGTAGCAATTTCACTCAAATTATTCTCTGAAACTTTAGAAATGGGAAGGCACTCAAGAAAGTAAGAGAAGTAGCATATTAAGTTTAGTTTCCTAGATTCATAGCAGAAGTTGATCCTATAGTCGTTGAAAATTAAATGTAGTTCAGTTCTTGCCTGAAGGATTTTAGTATTGTGTCCAATAATTATTTCAAAGCATTAGAAGATTCATAAAAAAATAAGGTAACAAATGTTAACTGTAATAATATACTTTATTTTGACTTGGGGAAATATAACTGATTTAATTTGTAATTATTACTACACACATGCGCACTATCTAAACTCGTAATTATAGATTTCTTAAACATTTTTATTGCAGAGAATACTAGATTTAGAATACTAACGCACGTAAAATAAATTATTTACTTTAAATAATGGTTGAGACACTATACGTGATACTAAGTTGCAATTAAAACTAATTATTTTAGGTATATTTTATTTTAATTAATCCACTGTATGCACATTATCTACTTATTTTTATTTATTTATATTTGGTATGAAGAGTTCAACTTTAGAATTATATAAATATAGTAATAATATAATAAAACAAAAGAAACAAAACAGATCAACAAGTGTCCAGTCGAAAATTAACTTTATCTTGTAAACAAAATTTCCAGTTTTCAAAGCTAATATTTTAATAGATTCAAAACTACTCTTCTTTCGTTTACATATAAATGATCAAGAGTCCTATTTATTTATCGCAGGTTTTACAGTATTTCCCCTATTTCCCGCATTTGCCCTTCTTCCCGTTTTTTATCTTAAATGCGAACTGCATTAATAGAACCCAGTATGAAAATCTAACCAGTTTTGGTTGAAAATTGGTTATTTTAAATTGGGAAATTTACTATTATATTTTTGGTTAAGAAGTCGTTCTTTTTGCTGCAATATTTTGATATTTGGCTGGAAATTTAATTATTTTGTGAAAAAATCAATTTTTTTTTTAAAAGTCATCCTTTTCGATGGGAAATTAGAATATTCGTCTTTTCGGCCTAAACTGTGAACAATTTGGTTCAAATTTTTTTCTGCCTCGACTGATAAATCTTTATTGGTCAACAATTCATCTCATTTGTTGAGAATTCGCCTTTTTTTGCTTGAAAATTCATCTCTTTCGGTATAAAATTAATCTTTCCCACTTGAAAATTTAACTGCTTGAATAAAACTTGAGCTGTTTTGAAACATGAGTCGAATCATTAATCTTTTTATTGGAAAATTATTCTATTTGGTTGAAAATATAACTCATTGGTTAAAAATTAATTTCTTTCGATTGAAAATTTATAAATATAGTCGAAAATTCGTTTATGTTTTGTTGGAAAATAAATTTTTCCAACTGAAGATTTAATTTATCCATTTTTTGTTGATAATTTACCTTCTTCAGTTGAAAATTCCACAATTTAGTGGAAAAACCAACTATTATGCTATTATGTTGATAATTCATGTATTCGGTAGAGAAATTCATCTTTTTGGCCTGATTTAACAATTTTGTGAAAAAAAAACATCCTTTTTATTTTAAATTCAACTATTTGGTTAATAATAAACTTTTTGGTTGAAAATGCAGTTTTTTGTTTAAGATTCATATATTCAGGTGAAAATTCGTCTTTTTTATTTGAAATTCAACAATATAGTTGAATTTTTTTTTCTTCTAACTAAAAAATCTATTTTTGTCGAAATTAATTTTTTTGGTTCAAACTTCATCTCGAAAATTTTATTTTCTTGAAAATTAATTTGTAAACTGAAAATTTAACTATTCCATTTATGGTTAAAAATGTATCTTTTTTAGTTGAGTCTAACTTTTTTGTTGAAAATTCGTTTTTTTTTCTGTAAATTGAAAATTAACTTTTTTAATTGAAGATGTAACTTTATTCCATTTTTTGTTGAATATTAATATTTTTTAGTTGAAAATTGATGTATGCCGTACACAATTCGTCTTTTTGGATTCGAAATTTCACAGTTTTATGAAGAAATTCATCCTTTTTGGTTTAATATTCAACTATATGGTTGAAAATCAATTTTTTGGTGAAAATTGTACTTTTTTGTTGGAAGTTCATATTTTGAGTTTGAAAATTTGTCTTTTAGGCTTAAAACTCCTGATTTTGGTAGAAAAATGCTGTTGTAAAACAAACATTGTTGACAATTAGTTTTTATTTTTGGTTAAAAATTAACATTTCAACTGAAATTTCACTATTTCATCTTTGTTTGAAATATTATTTTTTTTAGTTGAAAATTCCACTATTTCGTTCGAAAATGCTTTTCAGTTGGAAACTCAACTTTTTAGTTGAAAATTTAGAGCTTTTTGATTTGAATTTTTTATAGTAAGGTCACCCAGTAAACATACCCGGCCCAATAATAGTTCGATTTGGGTATAAATGTCCCAAATAAGTATTTCTGCCACAAAAACACAATGAAAGCACATTTTAAGGAAACTTTGGACAGTGCTCGTCGTAAATATCAATTCATTCATATCAAAAATTTGTATGTAAATGGTCTAAAAAAATTGTTCTTGTAGTCGCTCGCGATGATTCGAGTAACGAGAAAAATCATTTTTCAGCATACCTCAATCGAAAATTCGACTTTCGATGCCTGTGGAGCGGGTCGAAAATCGAATTTTCAACCCTAGGGGACGCTTTCCACGTCAAAAAAATCAGTCTTGGCAGCCATCTCATCGATTTTAATGAAACGCAGTGTTGTTGTGGTACTTTATGGGTAATGCTTTTTGGCAGAAGGATTTTCAAAAATTTTGAAAATTCTGGGCGTGACGCCATTTTGAAATTTGGGGTGGTTTTTTTTTTAAATTGTAATATTTCCGACAGTTTTTTTCGGATTTTAATGAAACTTATAGGCACTTTGTAAAACAAGATGCTGTTTTATATAAAATATGGAACAAAAAAAAATTTCAAAATTTTCACAAAAAAAAACTCAAAAAAAATTTTTGATTTCATTTTTGACAAATTTCGCTATTTTTGATTCTTGATTTTTCCTTAGAGTAATATTCCTTGTTCTTTTATCTTTCATTTAAAAAAAAAAAAACTTGACGGACACTCATCTGGTTCGCGAGTTATGAATATTTAAAGAACGACATTCCAGTCGAATGCTTGAGCTACGCAGCAGCTAGGCGGGTAGTGCAGACATTGTCATTACACAATGTACCGTTGAAACGCTGCAGTCTCAAGCATTTCTGTTTACTTAGTTATTTTTCTCTCTTGCTTAGAATATTTTCGCTTAGGAGCAGATTTTTGTATCTGAAATATTTTTGATGTTGTGTCAGGAGCAGCAGAATATATTTTGCAACGGATTTGATGGCTATTGATCGGTATGAAGGAATGAAATCCTCTCGTACCATCAATTGTCTGAGCTTTCAGAAAACGATCGCTAAGGAATTTCGCATGATTTTCATATTCGCTTGTGGCACAAAAAATGAATTTCACTTTTGGCATAGCGCTGATGGCCCAATCGTACAACAAGGATGCCGTCGTAATCTGATTATCTAGTGGTCTTCGCAGACTCGCTGCTGTAGCTTCGCGCTTTAGTGTTCCAGATAATCCGTCACAAGGCCCTTTTCCATGAGAAGTGGCATAAAAATGCCATTCTCCTTTGATTTTGAAGTCTTCTTTGAAGTGCGCAAGATTAAGAAAATTAAATTTATTCTTATATTGCGAACCAGCTCCATCGGTGAAATGTATTAACTTTTCTACGTGATATCGACTTTTTAGTTCTGTGATTACTTTCTGTGAAAACAAATTAACGGCAGTTGCATCGTGGTGAAGGCAATCCGAAATAATCATGAAACTGTCGTGCACTACTTCCCCATTTTCTTTATGGTAAACAAGAAAGTGGTGGATCGTTACTTGTGTCTGACACCAGTAGTGATTTTGGATGGCGTCCTGAATTACATTAGTAAAATTTTCACCAAAATCGCATAAAATCGTGTTTCAACAGATCAGGTAAATCTTTTGTAATTACATGAACGTATTCGTCGCTGGAGTTTACAATAGTTTCTAACATTGAGCGATCTGTGTTTGTCCATCGTTTGTACGTGACATTATCAATGCAATTTTTGTCAAATAATTCATTTAACTTTTCTGTTACTATTATTATACCAGGGCAATTTTTGCAATAATTCAAAAAGCAGTCAGGTTTTTGGTTCTCGCATACCATGGTGCCTAAAATGTCTTTATACGATCCGAGAAAATCATTTCCAGGTTGTGCATCTGCAAGCTCTTTCAGTCGTGCTCCAGCTATCATCAGTTTCATATTTTGATGAATTTTACACACACAAACTGAATGTGTTCCATTACCGCCCGCCAGAATGCATTCCTTTGGTCTTAATCCCGCGAATTTGGAAAACCCAACCTTACAGTCAGGATATCTCTCTTTATAAGCTACGTATAACTCCTTCAAATTTCCCAAGAGTAGTCGTTTCTGTTCATTTACTCGAACTCCATTCTTCTTTACTGACACGTAATCATTTTTTCCAGGCATTTGCCGACTAAAATCGCTGTGGCGATAAAAATTATGAACAAGCGTTTCTGCCTCTTCAGATAGTCTTTTTCCAAGTTTAGGATTAGGAGATGAACCGATTCCATGTTCGGTGTGAATGACTTTTGCCAAACGAGCCATATTATAAGGAAACCAAACGTGTGTTGTATACGCCGAATTTCCCAACTTCTTGGCAACATCGTTAAGAACTGAACTTTTTCTGATTTTTTTGTTGTTTCAGAGATTTTTTCTTTCAACTCCTCAACGAGTTCATTTATTTCATTCTCGTTTTTGTTTACAACTTCAAATATTTTCTGCAGCTCAAAGTCTATAGCTTCCCTTATTTCTTGTACCTTTCGTTTTTGGGCTTTTATTGATCTTCGATCCTTCCGATTTTCAATTGGAGGAAATTGCAAAATTTCAAGTATTTTGTTGAGCTTTATTATTAATTTTTCATCCTCGGAATTCAGATACAAGTTTTCCACTTCTCCAGAAACCACGCCTTCTACTTCATTTTCTGATTCATTGCTGAGGTAATTTTCATTCTGATCTACTGGAGGAAGATCATCAGTACGGTTCGGTAAAGAAGAAGGGGGTGGTGCAGAGTTTCCTAAAACAGCTTTTACATTGTGATTGGTTTTTGGGGGATGAAGACGACATGAATTGCATATAAGCTGCCCCTCTTTGGCTTCGTTAATATCTATTCTTTTACAAAGTTCTTTTGTAATTCTGCGAAGTACTGACATATTCAAATTTTTGCAGTGTCTTTTTTTACTAAAAGGATTACAACACCGAGAAAACGGAGCCATTTTACCTACTTTTTATAGTATTTTACAGCTAAGTATTTTTACAGACTTCGATTGAAAGATTAGAATATAATAACGTATGTTCGATTAAGCCACTTATAAAGTTCATTCGAGAATGTTGCTACTAACTAATAAACTTGTCACTTATGGAAAACACACTGTCAGTGAGAAATTTAAAGGTATATCCAATAACGCGATCACGTGAGGAAATCAATTTTTTTACAGACACTTATTAAAAGCTTAGAGAAACTATTTGTGTACACTACATGTAACTCTATTAATGCTGACTAAGGAATATCGTACTCAACTCTGTCAACAACAATAGCGTCCAAAAAGCATAGTAGAATTGTACATCAGTGTCTGCTTGTACCAAAAATTTGTTTATCAACACCGCTGGATTAAGTACACTAGTCCGAGACTGCAGCGTTGCAGCGGTGCATTGTTTAATAACAATGTCTGCACTACCCGCTTAGCTGCTGCGCGGCACAAGCATTCGACTGGAATGCCGCTCTTTAAATATTCATAACTCGCGAACCAGATGAGTGTCCATCAAGTTTTTTTTTTGAAATGAAAGATAAAAGAAAAAGGAATATTACTCTAAGGAAAAATAAAAAATAAAAAATAGCGAAATTCGTCAAAAATCGAATCAAAAAATTTTTTTGAGTTTTTTTTGGTGAAAATTTTGAAATTTTTTTTTCATCCATATTTTATATAAAACAGCATCTTGTTTTACAAAATGCCTATAAGTTTCATTGAAATCCGAAAAAAATTGTCGGAAATATTACAATTTAAAAAAATGTCGACCTCAAATTTCAAAATGGCGTCACGCCCAGAATTTTCGAAATTTTTGAAAATCCTTCGGCCGAAAAACATTACCCATAAAGTATCACAACAACACTGGGTTTCATTAAAATCGATGAGATGGCTGCCAAGATTGATTTTTTTGACCTGAAAAGCGTCAGGGGAGAAAGTGACAGCTAAATGTATAAATGACGGTGTAAGTGACCGTCATTTACACAGATCTGTCACTTTCTTCCCTACACTGTTAAAAATAATATTAAATTTAATATACCCATGTGTATTAAAATTAATATATTAATCATATGAAATCGCGATTAAGAGCGTGTATATTAAATTTCATATACATTCATGTTAATCACTTACAAGAAAAATCAGATAATTCCATTTCACACAAATTCAAAATAAGTTCAACATACATTTTCGACTCTAAATAATAAAACAGGATACCTTCTCCCAGTTAATCAAAAATTTAACTGGATTTTAAGTCGAAAAGATCAATTAAGCAAACAAATAACATACCTAACCTATAATCAACTGTACTAGCATTAAATTTCTACTATTTAGACTGGATTTTGGAAAAAGTTCCACCCGTACGTCGCACTTTCATTATAAATAACAATTCAGTCGACGAATTCTAGATTATTAATTTAATTGCCAATATTTGACAAGATTTAAAGAAATGAAAGCACTTTGAGTTTTCATGCACACTGCTATACCGACCTGTATATTAAATTTAATACACATGTATATTAAATTCAATACACCAATGTATGTTACATTTCAGTAGCGGTAGTGCATATTTGCTTCACACACATGTATATTAAATCTCATACAGATTTTTCTAACAGTGTAGGGTTGAGATTTTGAATTAGAAAAAATGTACCTGGTGGTTTATACGAAAAAACTGTTTTATTATTCAAAATACAACAATACAATATCTAGTGCATTTGTTCGCGTCTTCGAAACGCATCGATTGACCTATTTTTGAAACTTTTATAACTTGCCAGTGTCGATTTATGAAGTTTCAGAAAAATGGTTTACTCTGTTTATATGGAAATAACTAAGTTTATATTTAAAGCACAGCAATACTATATACAGTGTGTTTGTTTGCATCTTCGAGAAGCATCGATCGACCTATTGTTGAACCTTTCATGTTCCACTAGTACCAATTTACGAAGGTTCAATAAAATGTTGGTATTCTGTTTATATGAGAAAAACTTTGTTTCATATTAGGAATACCAAAGTACTGCATTGGATATGTTTGTTCGCGTCTTCGAGATACCACGAATGATTTATTGACGTAATTTCCATGACCTCTTATGATCTAGCAATACAGAATTATAAATTGAAAAAAATATGTTGTTTATCTTCTTGATACGAGGAAAATTTTTTCAATATTGGGAATACAATGGTAATGCATATGACATATTTTTCGCATCTTTAAGACGCATCGAATGCTCAAATTAAGAACCTTACATGACCTACCATAACCTACCACTATCGTCCTTTAACTTTGTAACACAATTATTGACCTTTCTTATAAGAGGATTTTTTTATATTGGAAATATAACAGTATTGTATATGATGCAATTGTTCGCGTCTTCGAGACTCGTCCGATCATTTATTGACGTATTATGATCTACCAATACCAATCAATAAATTGAAAGAATATATAGCTTATCTTCTTGATACAAGGAAAAGTTTTTTAATATTGTGGACATAATAGAGATTTATATGTCATATTTGTTCCCGTTTTCGAGACGCCTCGATTGCCCAAATTGAGAACCTTTCATGGTCTATCATACCAACCAGTATCGTTTTTTGATTTTGTAAGAAAATTATTGACCTTCCTCATAAGAGGATTTTTTTTTTATATTGGAATTCAACGAACATGATTATTTAAACAAATCACTGTTATTTACAACTTTCTTCTCTAATAGTAATGCTAGGTAGTTGCGGATTTTTTTTATATTGGAATTCAACGAACATGATTGTTTAAACAAATCACTGTTATTTACAACTTTCTTTTCTAATAGTAATGCTAGGTAGTTGCGGATTTTTTTTATATTGGAATTCAACGAAAATGAGTGTTTAAACAAATCACTATTATTTACAACTATCTTCTCTAATAGTCATGCTAGATAGTTGCAGATTTTTCTGAAATTTTCGACCTTCTGTCCAATTTTCATTTATTGAGAAAATAATTATTGCAAGTCAGAGAAAATACATATTAATACAATTGCTCATTGTTTATAACTATATTTTCTCAGAAAAACGCTAGACAGTTGCGCTTTTTCTGAAATCTTCAGTTTTTATTTGACTTTTTAGCTATGAACAAATAATACATGAACATCAAGAAGAAGAATTTTTCAAATAGTATTGTATTTCTTCCAAAATATATTACTTTTGTTTTTCCGCCAGTGTTTTAAAAATATTAATTTAAACAAAAAGTCTATATTACAGTAAAGATAAAAACAAAGAATGGAATAATAAAGAGTAGGTGGGAGGAGTAGGTCTGTAAATGACTTGTAAAAATTTTGTTTTGCATCACAACATGAAGTTTATTGCAAAGCGTGAGAGAAAAGCTTATGATTGTACGTATGTCACTATCAGCTCCCGCCCTTCTGCCATGGAGGCTTCATAGCCGGAAGGTTGCGTGTTCGATTCTCGTTGTTGGCACTTTCATTTATTTTTATTTTCTATTTCAGGCAATGGTTAGAAATATAATTTCCATGAACAATCTTTCAAAATTATGCTGAGAATAACTCCTCAATGCCTTTTTCACGGAGAAACTTACGTTGTTTTACTTTATGATGTTTTTTATATATGTTTTCATCGATCACGCAATATTTCCGATTTTTGAATGTGTTCTTGTTGTATGTTTGTTTTTGCTTTTGATTGCTACAGGTGTGCTTGGATATAGCTGCTGCAGCCAGTTTCAGCCTCGTTCCTGTGATCCACATTACTGCGTTTTCAATTTTACAAAGAAAATTAAGAAATTTGAAGAGTGGTGATGAAGATGTTGATAAAGCCTTAACAGATTGTATCCGGCAGAATCTGAAATGTATCAAGTAATTTTATTATGTAATTATGTAACAATTATATATAAACGCCATGTGACGGTTACATGCGGATTGTAGGTCCTGTCTGACACCCCCTCCCCCACCCCCCTGTAAGGAATCCTAACAAAATATTTCTATCCGTCATCAAAATGTGAATTTTAATAGAAAAATAAATTTTCTAGGAAAATAGTTGAATTTTCAACCCAAAAAGATGAATTTTTTACAAAACAGTTGAATTTTTAACCAAAAAGGATGACTTCTCAACAAAACTATTTTTTGTTTTTGAAATCATGTCTTTACTTTTCTTAGCCTTTAAAAGAAGAACAATTTGCCATTTCATACTTTCAGAAACTGATTCCTTACCCGTTGTTTCTGGTCTCCAGCTTCAGATTAGCTCCAGTCAATTCAAGGTTATTTTGTTACCGTGCTTTCTTAATGCATGCGTGGAATCAATTAGGTATTTCAAGTTGTGACTTCGATAAATTATACAAAAATGATTTTTTCATCATACATGTATTTGGATATTGGTTTTAATTTTTGTGAAAGATATTATTATATCATCGAGCCAAATCCCTTTCGGGGTAAGCGTGACTCACTTGAAAGGAAGGAAGTAATGTGAAGGGGGTATATATTTTTCAGAATGGTCTAGAATTTCCGTGTTGCCTATTTAAATAATACGTTCGTTCTGCAACACTGCTCCGACCCAGGTTGCTGATCAATCTCTCTAGCGATCACCGCAAGTCGAAAGGCACAAAGTCATCATGTGAGGGTCCTCATTCAAGCTTATTAGTATCCAAGGTCTTTTATTTCAGGCGTCATTCACTCCACTGCCACTCTTCTTCCCATCATTTGTGAGTAGGCTACCGAGATATACGTACTCATCAACTTGTTCTATTCTCTTATCGTTCAGGACGATGTTGCATATTGTTTTCTCACCCTTTCCTTTGAACACCAAAATTTTTGTATTATTTGCGTTAATTTTGAGGCCTATTTCTTCATGTTTGTATTCAGTTTGTTCAACACTCTTTGCAAGTCTCCGATTGACTCTGTCATAACAACCTTGTCATCTGCGATCGCTAACCCACGTACCCTCACTGTCCCGAGATCCGCACCAACTTCGTCGAAAAGAGCCATACTGAGACACTTCTCCATGAATATGATCAATAGCCATGAGGACATAATACATCCTTCCCTAACACCTTGCATAATATCGAACCAGTTACTTAGTATCCCTGTCAAATGCTTATTCTAGGTCAACAAAAGCACAGAAAACTTTGTCTTTACTCTTAAACTTTTTTCTGTGATCTGTCTCAAGCTTCATTACCCTACGAATACGTATTTTTGAATATATTTTGCTTACGGTATTTAATGAGCTGATACCTCTGTAATTGTTGCAGTCGCTTTTATCTTTCCTTCGTTTGTATATTGGTATCGTGTTCTATATGACAGTCGTGGTGCCCTACATCCTTTCCCCTAATAATTCTTCAAAAGAGTCTCTCTAATCGTCTAGTATCCCGTCTGTATCATATATCATTCCACCCTCGCTATTTCTCACGCTGAAATACTCTGTACTTTTACCTCCCTTTATATTGATCAACGCCCATTTCTAAAATAGTTTCTTGCCTCATTTAAAAGCGTTTTGCATTTTCTTCTCTTCTTCTGGATTGATTTCATCTTTACTTTCTTTCAGTAGTAGTTTTACTTTCGTCATTTTGTGTTCAAGTCTATTTCTGTCGTCATCACTAAGGCCTGTGATGTTCAACCTTCTGTTATACGCTCTTTTCTGTTTTTGTGCAGCTGCTTGGATTTCATCATTTCACCACGCATTACTAGACATCTTTTTACGACCACAGTACCACGAAATTCAATCGAACTGCTAACAATGATATCCAGGACTGTATTCGATGCGCCCTCTATGTCTTTATTATTTACTAGCACCTTCCAAGGTGCCTCATCAATACGTTCGTTTATCCTACTTTGAAAATCTGTTTGCACTTCCCGTTTCTGTAGATTACTTATCAATCTTGATTCGCGTTTCTTTCGTCTTTTTAGTTATCTTTCTTCTAATGTGGACCATTTCATGCCTGAGCCCTTTCTTTACTCTGACTTTGGACGCTTACCCATCCATTCGTATCTCCTACTAGAATGATTCTTTCACCATGATCGCAAGTACTTATTGCATCATATAAAGTATTCCAGAAGACGTCTTTCACTTTCCTCGTATCACCATCAACTGGAGCTATGGAACTATGATGAATAATCTTCTGATTCCTACTTTCATTCTAACCCACAACAATCTAGAAAATATAAATTTATCATCTCTAATATTCTGACTTGCTCTCTTATTTATAATCTAACCGACCCCTTGGCTACAATGTGATTTACGATCTACTCCTGACCATAATTTGTGTCCGCCTTTCATCGACGGAATGATTAAGAATCAGGAGACTTTATGCCGAACACAGAATTTCGATCATTCGTTTGAATGTTTTAGTGGCCCTAAAAAGGGCTGGTGTTCTGAGTGTTCTGGAAAAACCGGTCTAGACTCTGTGTTGCGAGAAACACCTCCACGTATGGGGGCCTCTTTCTTCTAGCTTCTTCTTCTTCTGCTGCTTTCTGATTCGAGAGGCGTTCTTCTGTCCATTCACGGGATCCGAGTTACCTCGGATCGGATCTGAGGTGCTAAGCGATGAGGTCCGAGGATAGCTGGCACGGGGTGGAACCGTGGAGGAGCTACTCGAGGTGGGGGTGCGCTCGAACCTTCGTCCTGTCCCCATAATTTCTCGGATTCTGGGGACCCCACTACTGAGCTGTTCTCGTCGATCCACACTATATCTACCCTGGAGCTATGAGGAATGTTCTGCGTTGTACGTGGAACCCCCTTCCTTGAAAAGAAACGGACGGAGGGACCTCGATCGCGTTCTGTGCCGGGACCGCCTTTTTGTGGTATGGGTGCGACTGGGGAGTCCGGGCTTAGCCCTGTATGGGGGGTGTGTTTCTCTGAAGGGGAGCTGACGAGTGATTCGCTGAGGGTATGGACGTTATCGGAGTCCATATCCTCAGAATTCCGCTCCGTTTGGGTGGCTCGTACAGAATGCTTGTACATTTTGTGATGTTCAGGATCGTAAGCCTCGACTGTCGGTGATTGACAAGCTTTATCTTGCGAAGGGGGATTCGCTTCTTCGTGAGGGTCTTGAACACTTCTCGATCGTGTCGAATTGATGTTCTCTAGTAGATAGACAGCGAGTTCTTCGAATGATTCAATGCCTGCCGCGATGGTCCAGGTCAACACCCGAAGTCGGACAGGTGGATAGACAGATTTAAGGTCTGTGAAGGTTTTCATCGTCACTCGCGAGACCGATTTCAAGATCGATGAGTTCGGTATCCGATTTTGAGGGTTCGGGGCCGAAGCCAACAAGCGATGTATTTTCGTCGATGGAGGTCTCCGCCCAAGAACCCAGCGATTCGCGATATGTTTGCCTCTGGCATCTGGGTTGATTGGGTCTATTCTTCGGGGTGCAAGGAGGTCCCTTTTGGATCGATAAGTCCTAGTCTTGCCCGAAGATGCAGTTGAAGAGTCTACTGCAGTGTGGTCATTCAACGAGGAAATACAACAGGAAGTTGGGAGTACTTGTCGAGGTGGTAGGCCTCAGAAGTGCGGTAGGAACATAGCAGGGACAAGACAGTACACTACACTGCGTGAAGTTCGTGAGGGCGCGTCTCGCAGGATGATCGTGCGTAAATCTGCTTCGGTGGACAGCGGACACCGGTAATAAGCCCGGAGGGGGGTGGTGGAATTGGCTCCCTGATGATCCACGTCCTATGGCAATAAGGATGACAGGTGGTCTGGAGGGTGGTTCGACGTGCTCCGCGCGTCTCTGGAGTCCCGGAGGGTGTCCGATGTCGAGATCCTCATTGTTATCGGGGAATCGTCGTGTCACTAAGTCACTATTTTCGGAATCACTAGGCGCTATAGGCTCGCGGCCACTGACACCCAATCCTAGAGGATCCCTCGCGTCTGCGGGGGCCCTCAATTGTCGTTTACGGACGCGTCGACTGGGTTCGGGCTAGTTTTTTCATCCTCTAGATGAGCTCATCTCATCCATGAGGAATCTTCTAAGAGACAGGAACACCTGAAAGCAGACAGACCAACAAAACGGGACAAGGCCATACTGAGACCCCAGATCAAAATAAGAAAATAAAAAAAATGGAAGAAAAACGGTGTACGCCGCGACACCCTAAAGGCCCCTTCGGAGGCAACCTATAGGTCCCCGACGACGGGTCTTGTATATGATATAAGAGTGTGGAGGCTGACATATGCACCCTTAATCGGCACCCTAGAGGTCCCCACGAAGACAACCTGTAGGGTCCTGACAAAGTATGATGTGTACGGAAGGGGGTGTGGGTGATGACACAGGCACCCTTAATCGGCACCCCAGAGGTCCCCGATAAAGTGCTATGTGTACGGGTAGGTGTGTGAGTGACGACACATGCATCCTTAATCGTATTGGAAAAGAGCAATAATTTATTACTTATCTCTTCGTATAATACGTTTAATTGTTTAAAGGCTGAAGGTATAGTAGGATGAGAGAGAGGAAGGTGGTATCACGAGAAATAAAAACAACTATATTTATTTCCTATTCATGACTGCGGCGTATCAAGTTCGGAGGCGTGAGGCGACGAAGGCAAGTCTGTTGTTTGAAGCGTACCGTGTGCTGGCAAGAAGCACGGTGCTAGTATTTCTTTTTGATGTTCCGTGGAGGCGATGAGGATTGGCTGGCTGCGGAGAGCTAGCGTGCAGGAACAGGCACTAGCGTACTCCAGTGCTTCGTCGCGTAGTTGCAGCGTCGACAGGGGCGGTGCCGACCTTGCACGTCGTTTGCCTGTTGTGAAAGCGGGTTATCGACCTTGCGCGTCGTGTGCCCGTAGAGTGACTGATGATTCCGTCACACGAGGTCATGGTGGAAGGCGGCCGGCAATTAACCGCTGCAGCGGTGTGAACGAGTCTATCGGTTCGCGGGCCGCGGTAGCAGGAGTCGCAGTAGAGGGGGTAACCTCCGATTGGCTACCAGCCGAGTATGAGCGTGCCAACCCGGGCCTGGTAATGGGACCAACTTGTGATTGGCCGAGTTCGTGTCTCGAGCGTGATAGAGACGGTGACATTTTGCCTTCCTCACGTCCTCCCCGTATCTGATCCGTCTCCTTTATTAAATCTGTGAAAAACGTACATTAATGGACTTACTGCTAGTACATGAATTGAAACGCGTTCGCTGTTAATCGACGATGGCACAGAAAGAAAAATCTTAAGGTGGAGAGTCAAGTTATAACGTCAGTCCGACCAAACTTTGGTTAATGGAGGAGAAGTATAGGTATAGAAATGAAACCGAAAGAGTCATATTTGGTTGGTGTTGTATACTGAGAAGGGTACCAGCCTTCAGCAGTGTTGTGTTGGATAGAAATTAATAGGGTCTCATCTGCTCATTGTCGGCCTGAAGTACAAGTCCCTTAAATGTAAATGTAATAATTACATTTATTATAAAAAATTATTTTTTGAACAAAAACAAACGCATTCTTGAACAAATAGTGAAATTTCTCATTAAAATAGTTCAAGTTTTAAATTTGCAACCAAATGCACGAATCTTCAACCAAAACCTAAACTATCTTTGAATATTTAAAAATCTTTAAAACACTATGTATGCAACATCATTTTAAGTTTTAACTTTGAAAATTGTATGTTTCATAAAATTTAATATTGATTGGTATGAAGTACTCATGTTTGAAGAAGCTTCTGAATTTCCAAGACACACCTTTAGTTTCGCAGCTAGTTCTGTTTTATGAAAATGAATTGAATTGTATGTATGAGGAAACATAATATAAAAGTAGTCACAACAAACAAAAAACACTTTTACGCAACATTTCCTTTAATAATACTTTGAGAATATCAAAAATATGAACAAAAAATCTTTTTCCTAATTAACCTTAAAATTTATATATTAAAATATACAATATACAAGGAAAAAGATATAATATTTTCGAATCAAGAAAAATTCGTTACGGATACGTACGAAACAATACTTGCTTGATCTTAGAAAATATCATCATTTGAGGGAGCTTTCACATATCACGTAACATTTCATTCGACCTTTTGAACTGAATGCTTTTTCAATATGTTTTCTTGTCATACAAATGTTAAAGTTACCTAATGTCAGTACTAATTGTAATTCACCATGTTAAAAATTTTTTTCAATACCATAAATAATAAAACATAATATTAGTAATAATATAATATAAAAATTTCAAATAACTATTTATTTGTTAAAAGTTTTTTAACACTTAAATTCGACTTGAAATTAAATTCTGAGAATTAAGAACAAAAAAATAAAATTTTTTAAAAATCATTGAAGATGTAAAATAATTGCCTCATAATCTTCTAAATTTTTCCAGGAATTTTAGGAAAATTTCTTTATTCTCTTGAAACCTTTTGAAATTCTTTTAAGCTTCTAAAGTTTATTTTTGAAATCTTCACAAATCTAAATTTCTGAAAATCTTCCAAAGTTCAAAATTCTTTTTGAATCTCTTAAATTCTACTAAACATTTCTTGAATTTTCTCGATTTTTTTTTATATTTTAATCATACCAAATTGAAACATTTTTCTTAAAAATCGTCTACAATCTTTCCAGAAATTTTAAGAAATCGTTTGATATGTTCAAAAACCTTTTTCAATTTTCTCATAAAGTACATTTTTTAAAATAAAAAATCATCCAAAATTTTCACACGAATATTAAGAAAATTCTTCTTTAATCTTGTTAGACCTTCCAAACTATCTTATCTTTAAAAATTATTCAAATTTTTCCTGATTTTTTTTTAAATCCTGCAAAATTAAAAAAATGGTTCCAAAATCTTTCAGATTCTTCTTTGCGAATTTTAGAAATCTTGTGAAGTGATCTTTTTCGATTGTCTCTTAGAATTTATTATAAAAAAATCATTTAAAATTTTCCCATAAATCTTGAGAAAATTTCTTTTATTCTCTTGATATCCTGCAACATTCAATTTACCTACAAAAATGGTTAATTTCAGCGAATTAATAAAATTGTCTCAAAGTCTTACATATTATTCTTTAAATATAAATCCAAAACCATTTAAAATTCTCCCAAGAATCTTAAAAGAAATTCAGTCTTCTCAAATCTTTCGTAATTATTACAAAGCATCTAATTTTTTTCGAATTCTTCAAAATAAGTTTTTCCCCAAAATTTAATTTTTCTGAACTCTTTGAAAATGCCAAAAAGTTTACAAATTATGCTTTGGGGCGAAATGTTGAGAACATAATTATTTCCTATTATTGAACATTCCTTTACAATTTAAATTTTCTTTTTCATCAATATAATATGTAGAAATATTCCGAAATAAATTTTATGATAAAGTGAAATTATTTATTTATAAATTTTGATATATAAAGTTGATGATGCAGAGAATTCACAAATAAAAATTTTTACGTAATCTCCCTGAGTACATTTTCTTGAAACAAGACAAATTTTCTTGGGCCATGAAAATATTGTATCGTCCGTATTCGTACCGATATCTTTTCGCTTCAGTGCTAATTTTTTTTATGTGTATTTATAATTTGAAAAAGGAACCAAATTAAATATATAAATTTCGCGTTTATATTTTAGATTAAATCAAAAATATATTATATACATAAACTGACACTCCCCTGTTAACGCGCAGCGAGAGCGTTTATATATAGTTTCGAAGGGTGGAAGTGAAATGGAAGCAAAAAGCCATCAAATTTCATGTATGGCTCTTTTACAGAAAGCAGGGTCACCGGAAACTCAAAAAAAAAAGAGGCAGAATGTCTGAAACTTAGGAAAAGTGGCAATAATTTAACAGTATCGTAATTTTGTATGAGCTTGTATTTTCCTAAATAATTCGGGTTTTAATTTTCTACTTAATTATTTCATTTTACAGTTCCGAATCTACAGAACGACTATTTTTTCTCATTTTTCTTATATAACTAGAATAATATTGGCTTTATAAATTAATAGCTTAATAATATTAGTTTTCGAGAAAAAACTAATGAATTTAAATCATATTGTAAACAATAAACAGTATACTTTCCGTTAGGAGTTGTCCGTGCGGCTGCAGCGGAAGTATTAAAAATCACTGCTGACTTTAAGAAACGATCACTCGTTCAAAAAATAAACGAGAAGCTTTTTTAAAACAAGGTTGTGAAGCTTATTAAATTCCGCGTCGAGCGACTTTGGAAAGAAATATTTCTGATCTCTTGAAGAGAATATATCACGTGAGAAGTTTAAAAAAGAAATGCAAGAATTTCTCGAATTTTGTACCTCGACTTCAATTTGTGGCATTTTGGAATTCCGTGAATACTTTTGAAGTATTATCGACTCAAATTAAAGATAAGATTTCAAAGATTATATTCTGCCAATTTCAGATTTTGTTATAGAAGGGCATACTTAAATTAAGTAATAGCATAAAGGGGGGGGGGGGACGTGGGATGTGATTAATTTTTGAACTCGAAAGAGAAAGGGGAGGAGTTAATAATTAAAAAGTATTCA
>CAKNXH010054199.1:72796-87063 GCA_932178445.1 Andricus quercusramuli
GTAGGCCGGTCAGGGGTGCCTGATGCCGACGTACCCTGACCTCTCTGGGTGGCCACAGGAGCGCGTGTCGACCACCGAGTGATTCGGTCTCGAGGAACGGGAGGTGCAGGGGAGCTACCGCGGGTAGGCCGGTCAGGTTTATCTGACGCCGACGTACCCTGGCCTCTCTGGGTGACCACAGGAGCGCCTGTCAACCACCGAGTGAGTCGGTCTCGAGGAACGGGGGGTGCAGGTGAGTGACCGCGGGTAGGCCGGTCAGGATGACCTGCCGCCGACGTACCCTGGCCTCTCTGGGTGACCACAGGAGAGCCTGTCGACCACCGAGTGAGTCGGTCTCGAGGAACGGGGGGTGCAGGTGAGTTACCGCGGGTAGGCCGGTCAGGATTACCTGACGCCGACGTACCCCGGCCTCTCTGGGTGACCACAGGAGCGCCTGTCGACCACCGAGTGAGTCGGTCTCGAGGAACAGGATGTGCAGGCGGGTTACCGCGGGTAGGCTGGTCAGGATTACCTGACGCCCACGTACCTTGACCTCGCTGGGTGACTACAGGGGCGCCTGTCGACCACCGAGCGAGTCGGTCCCGAGGAACAGGAGGTGCAGGTGGGTTACCGCGGGTAGGCCGGTCAGGATTACCTGACGCCGACGTACCCTGACCTCGCTGGGTGACCACAGGAGCGCCTGTCGACCACCGAGCGAGTCGGTCCCTGGGAGCAGGAGGGATCGCACTAGGAGGCGGGGGAGGTCGCCTGGTCGTCTACTGAAGAGTATGGCGACCAGAGGAGTTGCACCGGGTGAGAGCTCCCGATGGTGCTCGGTTCACCGCACCCGGCGAACTGCCGTTTCTGTGTCGAGCGGTTAGGTATAAGGCCCGTCTCCGCGCGACGCGCCGGCGTACTGGATGATGGTGAGTGGAAGGGAGCGCGGCTTGGTTGCTCGGTGTGCGCACGGACCGGCGTATTTTGTGACGGAGCGTTACAAATTTAAGATGAATTCTGAATAATTTTATTGAATTTATAGTAAATTCTAGGAAGTTTATTGTGAATTTAGAAAAATCCGTGGTGAATTAACTCTTAGTATATTCTAAAGAATTCCAAATAATTCGTAAAGTATTCTATAGAGTTTCTCGTGAATTCTAAATAATTTCCAATGAATGGATGATTTCAAAGAAGTTAAGGTGAATTTCGAAGAGTTCATTGTAAATTTCACAGAATTCAAGGTGATTTCTGAAGTTTTCTTGACAAATTCCTAGAATTTATAGTGTCTTCCATAGAATTCCTAGAGAATTCTAGATAAATATAAGGAATTCCAGGTGAATTCCTCAAATTTAGGTATGAATTCCAAAGAATCAATGTAATGTGAAACGAGAAAGAAGTTCATCAAAAGCGAGAAATTTCATTTATTAAAAGAATTGATATTTCGCGTAATCAGTTCAATGAAAAGATTTTTATTCACTACAAAATATATTTTCACTATGTTCATTCCGTTAGGGAACGTTCCAAGTAGAAATTACTGTTATTATCATTATTATTATCAATAAATATCGCGTAAAACGTAAGTGATGGGTCAGAATCGATGTTAGTTCATAACAGGGATATCGTATTATAATGTAGTATATGTGGTATTCGAAAATAAAAAATGACATTCATTTTTATCTATCTTTTACGGTTTACGAGATAATTTTTGTTGAAAATATCAATAACGGAAGGTTCGCCTGAGGTTCTAGTCAAACGTACTTGGAACATTCCACTGGAACGTTCCCAAGCGGCGGACTTTTTACACGTTCCAGGAACATTCCCGGAACGTTCCGTGATATTAAGGCGTTGCCTTTGTAAAATCACTCAACGAGTTACGCCTGTGTACGAGGTACGAGATTATGCCTGACGATATAGAAAACTGATCAAATTCGGTTCGCTTCTATTCTGTATATGGACATAGTTATCCAAAGTGGGCCGGAGAGGTGCCACTATGCTGATAGCTGTACTTTAGGGTGGTCCAAAACTGCATTGAAATTTTTTTTTTGAATTTTTATCTGGACACCCCCCAAATTTGTTAGAATCCACCCAAAAATGAATCCATTTTTTTTTGTTTAGAAAAAAAATTATATTTAGGGGTGGCGCAAGCCCCATGAAGTTCAACATGTATTTCCCATAAGAAAAGAAAACGTTTTTGTAAATCTTATTCAGAATCGTCAATATTATCTCAATCGACTTGAAACTGAAAATTTCTCTCCACAATTAGCCATAGAAAACGAATAAAATATGACTTTTCAAATATCACTCCCATAAATCTGTTTTATAGAGTCCCAAAGAAACCCCACAAGTGAAAAAATGGGTTTTGCGAGTTTTTGGCGCTAATTATGATTTTTTGTGGTTTTTTTAAATGCGAAATGTTTCTAATACATAAAATATGACTTCATACTGAAAATTAGATATTTTAATGAATTCTTAAAACAATTTATCATTTTTATTAGCAATTTTCTCATAGAATGTAGTTAGAAAGATGCGGTTTTTTCACAAATTTTCGATTTGTTGTCCAATTTTCAATTAGAGAAAAGTGATAGTTCATCAATGTTAACGATAGTGATTGTTTAAACAATTTATTATGATTATTAATAATATTATATTTGAATAATGCTAGAAAGATGCGGATTTTTTTTAATTTCTGGCTTTTTATCCAATTTTGATCTGTAGCGAAGTAATAATAAATCCAAGTTAACAAAACAATTGTTTCAACAATTTGTTATGATTTTTAATAATATTATATTTTAATAATGCTGAAAAGATGCGGTTTGTTTTTTTAAATTTCTGGTTTTTTGTCCACTTTTCATTCGGAGTGAAGTAATAATGAATTCTAGGTAACAAAATAATTGTTTAAACAATTTATTATCATTGTTGATAATATTCTCTTTGCTTAATTGGTAGAATATTGCGGTTTTTTCTGAAATTTTCAACTGTTTGTTTATTTTCTATTAGGCGTGACTTAATAATTAATTAGATTAAGCAAAAATAATTGTTTCAGCAAATTATTATTGTTTATGACTATCTTCATCTATATCGATCGCGCCTGATAGTTGCGGTTTTTGGCAATTTTTACATTTTTTTTTGGCAAAAATAAATTACTTGAAACAACAATACCATTCGAAAAATAATTTTTGTTGTGGTTGACTTATTATTTGTTCATAAATAAAAAGGCGATGCAAAGTGAAAGATTTTAGAAAAAACCGCCACTTTTTAGCACTCATCTAAGAAAAGATAGTTATAAACAATATTAAATTGTTTAAACAACTTTTTTGTTAACTTTAATTAATTATTACCTCACTACTTCTGTTTCTCTTTGCTGGAGGGAGGGGGTGGCTGGAGAGCACAAGAAATAAGAGGCGCCAAATGTTGAGATCACTGGTTTATTTGATCCACCACACTGCACCACACATTCGTACCGGTTGATCACACGTCTCGTTAGCTGTCACACGATGAGAGAGTGCACTGAGTAACTACACTATGTGGCTATCGCGTAGCCACATACGCGCCGACATACGTCCGTTCGGGGCGACGTGGGAAGAGTAACTGGGGGAAGTAGGTGCGCAACAGTCGACGAGAGGGACCTCGACGGCCCTCAAGGGCGCCCTTTCTTGGAGACGAGCCGAAAACCAAACAACTTCAATCCACATGAAAATTGGACAAAAAGCCAGAAATTGAAAAAAACCGCATCTTTCTAGCATTATCCAATTATAATATTATTAATGAGTATAAATAATTGTTTAAACAATTATTTTGTTAACTTGAATTCATTATTACTTCACTCCGAATGAAAAGTGGACAAAAAAAAACAGAAATGAAAAAAACCGCATCTTTTCATCAATAATTCGAATATAATATTATTAATAATTATAATAAATTGTTAAAACAATTATTTTGTTAACTTGAATTTATTATTACTTCACTACAGATGAAAATTGGACAAAAAGCCAGAAATTTAAAAAAAAATCCGCATCTTTCTAGCATTATTCAAATATAATATTATTAATGATTATAATAAATTGTTTGAACAATCACTATTGTTAACATTTATAAACTATCACTTCCCCCTAATCGAAAATTGGACAACAAATGGAAAATTTGTGAAAAAAACCGCGTCTTTCTAACTACATTCTATGAGAAAATTGCTAAAAACAATAATAAATTGTTTAAACAATTCATTGAAATATCTAATTTTCCGTATAAAGTCATATTTTATGTACTAGAAACAATTCGCATTGAAAAAACCGCAAAAAATCATAATTCGCGCCAAAAACTCGCAAAATAATATTGAGGATTCTGAATAAGATTTACAAAAACGTTTTTTTTTCTTATGGGAAATACATGTTAAACTTCATGGGGCTTGCGGCACCCCGAATATCATTTTTTTCTCAAAACAAAAAAAATGGATTTATTTTTGGGTAGATTCCAAAAAATGTGGGGGGTGTCCCCATAAAAATTCGAAAAAAAATTTTTTGGACCACCCTATTGTACTTCCTCTGGAAGAGGTTACTTTCAGTTTCTCTCTGATACGGGGCCCAGCTACTGATATTTCGTCCTAGAAATTTTTCCGAGTATAGATTAAGGTCTCTTCTTTCATGATCCACTAATTTTCTTTTGTTAAATTAGAATTCAGCATGATAACAAAACTTGAAGAAAAAGATACGTATCCGTAAAGATACGTTGGCGTAAAATAGGTCAGGGGTACTTTGGACCCCAGGTGACGTCAGCGGGTTGAACGAGACATAAAAAGTCTTCATATATTTCTCATTTGACCATACAAAAAGACGATGTAGTCTTTTGTCAGATACTGTCAGATACTGTCTCGACGTGTTTCATCTGCGCAATGAGAAACTGAGCTGCCCGAATCAGATTCTACATTGAATCGTCACAACTGATGACAAGGTTATTACCAAAAGCAATATTGATGCCCTCGGAAAGCAGCTGCTCAGCTGGAGACCCAAATAAAGAATCAGAATTACAGCGGAATCATCCGAGATTCCAAGCGACCGTATTATTCACCCATATTCATTGTCCCAAAAAAACTCGACGCATTAGGGGAAAGAAAATATAGGAAAGTCATAGACTTCAAGATATTGCATAAAACAGTTATAGTGGATGTCCACCCTATAAACACAGCAAGTGGATTTCACAAAATTCAAACACACTCTGAGGACTGGGCGAAGAGAGCTTTTTCAACATCGCTTGTGTATTTTGAATACCCATGCATGTCCATGGGAATGAAAAACTCGTCTGTGACTTTTCAGTGCCTTATGGGCACCTTCCTGAAGGGGATGCGTAGGAAAGCTAATTTTAAACTGAAACCCGATGAATGCGAGTTACTCAGGACTCTACTAGCATACCTAGGGTATATCATTAGTAGAGATGAGATTAAACGTAACCCAGAAAAAATATCAGCGATTACAAATTCAGCGGCTTAAAAATTTTTGCGCAATATCCAATTTTGAGGACTATCTGTTTATTATAGGTCTTATACCTCTATCCGACCTTCTAAAAAAAGACAAAGTATGGGAATGGTGAGCACTAAAACAGCACAGTTTCAGCAAATCACGAACGCACCTATATAATGAACCAGTAATTCAGTACAATGATTTCCATAAAATATTTAAATTAACCACCGATGCTTCGCTATATGCCGTTGGGACCATATTAATTTAAGAACATAAGAGAATGGATATGCCAATAGCTTACTTTTTCAAAATATTGAATGATTGCGGAAAGCAATATTGTCCCAAAGGAAAACAATGCTTTGCAGTACTTTATTCAATCTCAAATTTTCGCCTATATTTGTATCGCTAAAATTCATTCCGTCGTGCGACGGAATCCAGGACGGAATCCAGGTTCAAGACTAATTCGTTGACGTCAACGACTCAAGAATTACACATACGAATCCGAGCACAAAAAGAGAAAATTTCAGCCTAACCTATTAGCTCATTCGACATTTATAACTTTGAAATCACGGACCCCAAGAAAACTGAAAAAGTGATGTTTATTCACAGTAGGTCCATACCCTCGAGAGTTTTGCATATGAACCATTTGTGAAAACTGATGCCCAAGAAAAAAACTACACCCCTATTCAAAGTAAACAGAGAAGGAATTGAGATAAAAGTGACATCGTTAAAAGAGTGTCCAGAAGTCGTGCTGAATGTAAAATATCTAGAGCACCACCGCTTCTAACGACTCTGATGCACCTATGTTCAGAAGAAGCCACAGTGTGTTACTAAACCTTGAGCAAACAATTTGTCCTTACAAGAAGATACATCCAGTGAAAATGCAGTTCCAAGTATGATACCCTAGAACCATTATTTTCCTATATGAGCGTAACCCATCCTCGATATAAACGTAGATGGAGCGTGAAGCCACTTTGGTGAAGGAGAGGCCAAGACAGAAATTGGTGTATGATTCGGGCAAGATGATGCTTTCAATGCTTTACAGGCCGCACAACGGCGACAGAGACACAATGACGCAGATATTCGAGCAGCTAAGATTGCTTTCAAAAAGTTAAACTCACAAGGGGGGTTAGGTTGGTGTCCGACGCCGATTTTTTTGTAACTTTGCAGGTGAAAAGAGGATCCCAGAATATAAAAAAAATTAATTTTTTGGGCAATCGTTCATATTTAGGGGTTGAAATTAACTCATCTTTTTTTTAATACTTTTACTGTTTTAAGAGGTATCATTGTTTTTTCTTTCTTGTTTTTGCACAAAATTGTTCTAATTGATTCTATATTATAATATTATCTTGAATTTTGAAAATACTTACCCCCTAGAGTATCATAATTCGAAAAATCTGACCCTATAGGATGCTTCGCCATATGACATAGTTTAATATTTTGAACTTTGTTGCTGCAAACATCTAGTTTTGATAAATAATCAATTCTATTGAGAATTATCAGTCTTATTCGAAATAACCCCTAAATTATGTGCCATCCACCACTTTAGTATTATCAATAGGGGAGAGTGGGGAGTTGTGGGCCACACTTTGTTTTCAAAACATAACATCTCTGAACATCGATAAATTGTCAGTGTATGAACTGATATTTGTAGTAAACTTGTCAATACATCAACTGGAGACCACAATTAATAAAATTCGTTAATGCGCGAGAAATATTTAGGATGACGTAAATCTTATAAAAATCGATATTTGTGATTTTGGTGGGAAGTTGTGGGCCATGACAAAAAATGAAAGAAAATGGCATATTCCAGTATTTTATGTTTATTAAAGTTACATTAAATAAAAATTAATGATTTTAAAAAGATTAAAAAAAAATTATTCTGATTCACAATGTATGCAAGTGTAATATCCGGTACTCATGTTGGCAAATTTCAAGTGCACAGCACGATCGCACATGTTGCAGTGAACTGTGTTGTTCCGATTTAAAATCTTTGGCCTTGTGCCCTTGCAGGTAATGCAAAAGTCTTTTCAGAACAACAGAAAAGAAGTTTCACTCAAAAAATTGGAATACGCATTAAGAACGTTTGGCCCACGACTCCCCACTAACGGTGGACCACAACTCCCCACAGCCGACATTTACGAAATTACCGAATTGCCATACACACAATAAATGTTTCACCGAAATTGTTTGATTGAGTTTAAAGCCAAATGTTCAAGGAATATTTTGCAATAACGTGCCTTTGAAATCTGCTGTAGAACGGGACTTCAAATATCAACCACTTGAGTTGTAAAAAAACTTTTATTTTGATTTCTTCAATCAACAATGTCAAAATACTAACTACGCGTGTTGAGACTATAAGTCGAGTTCACAAAGTTAGCTCACACAAAGAGAGTCTTTTGGCAGCGGTTAAAGCAGTCCTACCACCCACAATATGGCGGAGATTAAGGTGGTCCACGACTCCCCACGGCCTACAATTGCCAACCGTCCCCTAAATAAAAAAATTAGTTATTAATATGACATGTTTGAAAGTAATGGATTAAAATATTTAGTTTGACAATCAATAATAATATAAATAAAATTAGTTGTTAACGATGGCACATTTTCTTATATTAACAAACCCTTGTTATGTGAAAACTACCCCTCAAAAACTTTTTATGTTTTGTTTAGCAGGCGATTTTAATGACAATACATATATAACCGAACTGTTTAAAGAATTTTTATTCAGGTTCAGGCACGTACATGTTTCCATTGAAAATTGTAAACACATACACGTACCCTTTCGCATATCGTCCCTCTAACCCTTATTGCTTAAGGCTTTCGACTTACAATATATCTTCTACGAAATAAAAAATAAATATGTGATATGATGAGTGCGTGGTAATTTGACCATTTGCAAAATTGCGCATAAAATTCTAATCTAATTCTAATTTTAATCTAAAATTGTTTTGAATAACGAAAGATTAGTTAAAAAGAAACAATATCATTCGATTTTTAAGGCACGAAGTTTTCACAGTTATGATATTCTTCGAAGAAGTGTTTTAGGCACAACCTCTTCTTGCACCATGCACATGTTATTACTGCAACATCACCGCAAATATCACAAAAAGGTTCGATATCTTCCTTGAAACAAAAGTCTACAGGGTTATCAAAATGTGGAGGTCTATTTTCTATATATCCGCTTTTACACCAAGAATATTTGAATACGTTAATAAATCTAGGTGAAGACAATTGATTATGTGTAAGGGACTGTAATTTTATAATGTTATTTCTAATATGCAAGTTAATATCAGACCTCAAAAGAATAGAAGTGTCAGAGATTTTTCGTACGAAATTCTTCCAGATCCTAAACTTAAACACATCCAAGGGCTGAATTTTCCCAGTTGTGCCTTTTGGAATAGTTTTCAGTAAAAGGGTTTTACCTTCCGGTATGGTTCTCCTACGTTAGAGAAAAATACATCTTGAAGCCACATTTGCAGTAATTCTGAAGAAAGTTTACCGGATTTAGAGGCTTGCAAATAAATATCGTTTGCCTGAAAAAGCCCTTGGCTTACTCTTGGTCCAAATTGTCCGGATGGTTCCTTTAAAACTACAAAAAGAGGTGAAAGTAATCTTTCATCGGCAGATATGACTGGCTGAATCGTATAGCTATGCGTGGTGGAGGAAACCGATTGAACAACATTTTCCAGAGTTTTTGTTTCTTTAAAGCTCAAAGTTCTTCCACTGTGTAATTCTAAATTAAAGCCACTTCGATCGGAATGGTGAATTTTGCTTTCCCCATACCTCAGAATTTCTGATTTTACATTGTTTTTAAAAACATGACATTCTTGTTCTGTATCTCTAGTGTCATGTAAAGATGATACAGATATAAATGTTGTGATTTTTCGCGAAACAACGTTATGCATTTTCTTGAATTTCCATACCCACCAACGTGATGCTTTAAACCATGGCATGTCCAATTAATGCTTCTTTTGTAAAGCCCATATTCGAAGATCTATATCGTGAACTGTCATCTTTGAATCAATAGCCTCCTTCAAATTGTCGAAAGTGTATTTTGCAACGTTGTATAGTTTATCTTCTCGGTCACCACCACTGTTTACTTGTTCTTGCCATCTTCTTAATTGTCGCTCTGAACGAAGCTTCTTGAATTTTTGATGAACGGTTGTAAAAGATAACCGTTTTTTCTTTCCAGAATTCGAAAAGTCAACAGCTTCTTTTTTATAGTCGAAATTAACTCTCTCCTCTTGATATAAACAACTAGAAACTTCACCATAATCCTTTTCTTCTTCTTGTTCTTCATCTTCAATCGGTTGTATGTCAATTTGACTATCCTCATGAGAAAATTGTAAGTCAACTGAATTTTCAATAATAAATGAGGAATCAAACACATTTCTCATTATAATATCCTCTATTACATCGTGTGGATGTACCTCCTCAGGTGCTACTTCTGAAGGCTGAATGCCAAGTTTGTCCTTATTGAACGTTATTGTCAATATCGATATTATATTTAATGGATTGATTCTCATTTTATTAGTAATACTTCGAAAATACTCGAAAGCCTTGAGCAATAAAGGTTAGAGGGACGATATGCGAAAGGGTACGTGTATGTGTCTACAATTTTCAATGGAAATATGTACGTGCCTGAACCTAAATAAAAATTCTTTGAACAGTTCTGTTATATATGTATTGTCATTAAAATCGCCTGCTAAACAAAACATAAAAAGTTTTTAAGGGGTAGTTTTCACATAACAAGGGTTTATTAATATAAGAACATGTGCCATCGCTAACAAATAATTAGTTATATTATTATTGATTGTCCAAACTAAATATTTTAATCCATTACTTACAAAAATGTCATATTAATAACTAAACTTTTTATTTATTGATAATACTAAAGAGGTAAATGGCACATAATTTAGGGGTTATTTCGAATAAGACTGATAATTCTTAATAGAATTAATTATAAAAACTAGATGTTTGCAGCAACAAAGTCCAAAATCTTAAACTATGTGTCATATGGCGAAGCGCCCTACAGGGTTAGATTTTTTGAATCATGATACTCTAGGGGGTAAGTATTTTCAAAACTCAAGATAATATCATAATATAGAATCAATTAGAACAATTTTGTGCAAAAAAAAGAAAGAAAAAACATTGATACCTCTTAAAACAGTAAAAGTATCAAAAAAAAAGATGGGTTAATTTCAACCCCTAAATATGAACGATTGCCCAAAAAATTAATTTTTTTTATAGTCTGGGACAGTGCAACTCAGAGGATGTCACAATAGGAAGCGAGTGATTGGAAAACAAGAGAAAATAAACCTGTTATAAATTGAGCTGAGTTCGAAGAAATGAAGTCAGCTATCGGATCCATGGGAGTAATCTAGAACCATGTTCCAAGCCACAAGGGAATCCGTAGAAACAAGATAGCTGGTCAACTAGCTTGCGACGAAATCAGAAAAACCACGTCACTCAACAAGAGAGATGCCGAAGAAAACGACGAGTTTCAAGATCTACACGAAATAATCGTTGACGTATCATCACTACTTTCAGATAGTGAGATCAGTAGAGATTTCACTCAGAACGAACCTCAGCTCTGAGATCCAAAGGAATTATTTCAAAACTCTTCCACCTAGTTGAATAGATCCCTTGAAGAAAAAAGTCCTTATTATGGGATTGAGAAGGCTTGGAAATTACAACCGTATCCGGTACAGGATGATCCAGCGCTTCTTTAAGCCTCAGAGGCCCTCGATTCTTGCGAAGAATATGCTAATCATGAGTTCTTTACACGAGTCCGGAACTTCCTAGAAAAATACAGAGATCACATTTCGGAACAAGGTGCCTCTAATCCTGTAAAACGAAATTGAATTGAACCTGCGGATAAGCATATTTCTCGGCCCCTTCTATATCTGAAAAAGAAAATACAAGATTTCCGTAGGAAAACATCAAACTAACCCAGGACTCTCGTAAAAATTCCGGGGTGGCGAGAAAAAGTATCGTACGATTTCGGAACGTGCCCGAGGTGATCAAATCTCCTGTTGTCAAAACACAACCTCCTCGAGGATGGCTTTTTCCTCCCTAAAACAGAAATCCGACCAGAAGCAAATTCAATTCCTTTCTCAAGAAGCAAGGATAACCAAGAATATCAGATGAAAGAAGACTCCCAAATCCCATCGTCCCTACATCGTTATAAAACCTATTCGATTGTTTTGGAAGAAAAACGCTCAGATGCAACAAATTGGACCAATGTGATGAAAGGTCACAAAAATCCTTATCACATCTTAGAACGCGAAAACCAAAAAACTTGACATGTAGCTAACTCAGGCGATATGCTAGGAAATCTGCTACAAAATGAAATGACTGAACATCTTACGAATATTTTCCAGGTTTGTGATATCACCATCGCACTTTGCCACGAAAAAATCGAAGTGCGCCCTCTAGAAAATCGAAAAGGAATAAATGCGTAATATCATTCTAGTCTCATAGAAGGTCGGAAAGGTGTGAACGAAACATACTGTCGAATCCGAAAACACTATACGCGGCCGGGCATGCGCGATGAAATCTGCGAGTACATCAGAGGTTCTATGAGACCTGCCTCGGAAAGAAACTCGTTAAGGCTAAGACGCTTTAACCAATGCTAATCACGGATACTCCATTTTGAGCATTCTAAAAGATTCACTCTTTTGACACCGTTGGGAAATAAGTGCAAACCGATATATCCTGAAGATGCAAGATAATTTTAATAAATATTGCATTGCAGTCGCAATACTCAACATATAAACTTAAACAATACGCCAGCCATTGCCTTGAATCTGTTCTCACTATATGGCGTATCTAAGCATCTAAGCTGGAAAAGTTGTTTCACGTCAAACAATTATGATGATTATGATAGACCAGGCCCTTTCGCCATGTTTGTATATAATATGTCGGTTTATGAGGCAACCGGGATTAAAAAAAAGTAAATCAGTAGAATCTAGACACAACCGTCATTAATTCTGCAAAAATGAATTAGAAACATGAGTAATATTTTAATAATATTCAAATAATTATGTATAATAAATTAACTCACCTTGCTGAGTAGTGACCCCAACTATAGTCATTACACTATCCAAAACTCGATAATGAGGTCTTTCTCTACTTTTTCCAATATATTTTTTCTCGATTTTTGTAATAAAATACACAGTGCTTCAACGAATAACGACTATAGTCATAATTACCCTCCACACGTCTTCAGTAAAAGGCTCTAGGAAATTATTTCTTAGATCATTTGTTTGCGGATGACGAAAAATTATGGCCGCCCTAAAATGCGAACATGAAAGGAAATATCAGTTTTAAAATATTATTCTAAGATAATATAGGACATCAATTCGATTAAAATTTCTAGTTTTACCTAGCGAAGTAAAATTGAACAGTATATTCACAAACATAAGTTATTTTTTATTCGAACTGGAAAGAAGTAGCCCTGACATCCACAATTATACTTAGATCATATAACCGATTATACGATTCAAGGCACAATTGATTAATTTCCCTCGTGCATTCTGTAAAAATAAATGAAGTTATCATTATTGATGATCAAAGATTTGAAATTTTTTTTTCAATTGTTTCTGCACCAAGCTTACCTACTTTAATAAGTATGACGCACTCATTTAAAATTGATAGAAATAGGACATAAATGATACTTAAACTTACTTAGATCCAATAAATGAAAAGTTACTGTAGTTATAGTACATGAGGTGCCATTTAAATATCCACTGATCAATATGAACCCTTCGAGACTTCTCGTGTCATTCTACAGAAAAAAATTCTCACCTATACGTGCAAACAATATGATTCTGAACACGCCATAGAATCATTAATATTTTAAAATGTCTCCAGGGAATTAAATCGAAAAAAAATTGTCTGGTATAATAGCGCAATTATGAGATCTTAGTGTTCGTGGAAAGGGGCTCGCGTGGCGCGATGAATGCATAACTTAAATGCCGTTCAATGAAAGATTCTCATTAATATTTCCCCAAGGTATACGTGTGATAATTTTCTTGATATTCTACTAAATGCGAGCTTCAGTTGGATCAGAGCCATCGAGCGATGGACTTCTTTGGTGCAAGTTATTTTAGACTTACTGAAATATTAATGCCCTGTATTGGGCAATGGCCATATCAATCCATATATCAAAGGATTATTATTTCTACTTTTATTTCTGTAATGTATCTCACTTTCTCTTTTACACTGGTAATAAGAAATTATTTTAAAAATATTTATTTTGTGGATGTTACGCTTGAAACTTGAGATTGTTCATATATTTCAATTTTGTTCGGAATAATAAAGCTTGTATTTTAATTGAAACAATGTGTCATTGGCAGATTTGTGGTATCGCAACTTCGAAAAATTTCGAAAACTCAATTACCATTTTGACAGCTATCATTATGTCTGCAACGTGTTATTCAAAATTAATAAATTCCATTATTCTTATGAAAGAGGTACAGTATTTTTCTTACTTGATTTAATTTTTTAACATTATTTTCTTCTTATTAATATAAAGAGAATTTGTCTTGGCAGATGAAATACCTTTTGGATCAAATAAAATTAGACTGGACATTAGTATCTGGACCAGAAGTTAATATCTTGAAAAAATTTGCTATCAGAGGAAAAAAGTTATCATTTATGTTCGTAGGTAAGGAGCAAGTCTGATATTTTCTACATCTCTGATTTATACGCCTAGGACATAACAAATTTAATTTAGGAATATAAGATTTTAATATTATAACATAATAGGGTGCCTCATAAAATCCTTTTTTCTTCAATTTCTCAAACCTTGATTCCGACATTTCTTTTTTTTTTTTT
>CAKNXH010054200.1:3375-34337 GCA_932178445.1 Andricus quercusramuli
CCGGGGGTGAGCCCATGTTTATTATATGTTTTTGGGGTCGCTGAATCTGAATACGAGGTCCAAAAAACCCCAGCACGTCAGATTCCGATTCAGCGAGCACAAAAACATATAATAAACATGGGCTCACCCCCGGACTTGAGAAAATTAAATTTTGTGAGGTCTTATGAGGTTATGTCAGAACCCTGGCGTGCTGGGGTTTTTTGGATCTCGGATTACGATTTAGCGACACCAAAAACATATAATAAACATGGTCTGACCCCCGGACTATAAAAAAAAATTGTATGAGGTCATGTCAGAACCCTGACGTTCTGGGTTTTTTTAGATCTCGGATTCGGAATCAGCCACCCAAAAAACATATAGTCAACATGCTCTGACCTCCAGGCCCGAAAAACAATTTTTTGTTGTATGGCTGTGTTATTGACCAAAAAGATGAATTTTAACAAAATAAATCCATTTTTCACAAAATAATTAAATTCTAAAGTGAACATTTTTCAACTCAACGTAATGAATTCCAAACCAAAAATACAATAGAACACTTTTCAACCAAAAAATTAAGTTTCAACCGATAATAGTAGAGTTGTTATTGTGATGTTCAAACTTATTAAGTTATTATTAAACTATTATACCGTTTGAGGGACATCTTTCGCAAAATTTGCAAATTTTGTTAAAAATTATCATCTGAAGAATTACTAAGAGTAATCGAAATTCGTAACGTTACTTCCTCCGTCCCCTCAAATTGATAACCCAGTTTATGAACGGACTCGTAGTATTCTTGCGTAGAATTCATAAAAAAAAGGAACATAATGAAGGATTCCCTTTTTTTACGTATCTCACTTTCTTTTAATATTGTTTCAGGCTGACTGGATGGACGAAAAAACAAGGACAAGTGCTTTGGCTAAACTTGATTCTATGAAAAATTTTATTGGATATCCGGAAGAATTTTTCGATGACAAGTCTCTTGAAGAATACTACAGCACGGTGGAAATAACCACAGATGATTACCTGCAAGCAGTAGCAAACATGACCATTTTTTCGGCAGACCATTCTTTGAAAGAATTAAGGACGCCTGTTGGCAGCACAGATTGGACATCCCACATGGAAACTATTCGTGAAAATAGTGGCTCTGAATATTTTCAACAGGAAAATAGCATTGGTAAGTTTATTTTATTGATAGACTATTGCGAAACTGTACAATGATTTTGTGCCAAGATTCCAAAAAATATTAGGGTAATTGTCAAATTGAAAGCAAACTTGAAGTCCCAGTAATATAACATTAACTTAGAAACTCGTGCTGATTTTTTATTTTATTTTATAAACACTTATTATCATCCTCTACAAAATGGCCAATTATTTTTTTTTTCATTTCTGTTCCTATTTACTTTAATTTAATATAAGAACACCCAAAACGTCATTACCGTACGGCGGCCAAACCTCCCTTGCACAAGGATAAACTGATTTTCTCCTTTTTTTAGACAGTAACCTGAAAAACGCTTAACGTATCAAGTTTGTAAACTTCACATCAACATAAATTCAATATATGCACATTTTTTAAGTCAAATAAATAATATTGCAAAAGCCTTGAAGTCTGTCCCTCAATTTTTGCGATTTCAGACGTCATTACCGTACGTCTCTTTTTCTAGTAAAATATTGTAGTTACAGTTGAGTAATAAATACAGAAATATTAGGCGTATCGTTTAATACAAAATTTTATAAAATTGAGTTCAAAATATTAACTCTCTTTTTTTTAATCCGACATTAAAACTGAAAAGTGCATCTTGACAACAATAACGTCATTCCCGCACGTGCGTTAAAAACCATTTTCGGGGTGAAAACAAAATTATGAAAAACTATTCCGTTACTTCCTTGGCGGTCTTTTCTTTCATAAGTAGGTGACTTTTTATATTTAAAATCTGTTCTTTTTTTATAGACATTAAAAAAGATTAAACTTTAACATTTTTCTCGCATCATTACCGTACGTTTCAATAGAACATCCTACGACTAATTATATGCGCGTGCGCATGGATTCATTATTATTTCTTATGTTCATAAATGCCCCTTTTGAATTTGAAATTTTCACATGTGATAAGATCAATTTCCGTTATGAAATATTCAATTCCTAATAATAATATGATTGCCACTGTAGGTGCTAAAATTTGCCTACAATTTGACAATTACCCATAAAATCCCGCGAAAAACATCTGTAATGAAAAAAATCTGCCAAGTAAAATTATGTGAATTTGTGAAATGAATGTTGGCCACTTAATTAAAAAAAAATCATGATGAAGAATTCAGAGAATCCTTTTTATGAAAAGGGCTACATAAATTTTTGACCAATTTTAAAAAGCTACATAAGACATCATACAAGTTGGCGCAATTGTATCATCAATCTCCCATATCCAGATTTTTGTATTAAAATCATCACCATTTTTTTAATCTCTAATAGGAATTCCTAAAATTCATGTGAACATTTCTGTAGCGCATTTCAAAAAATAGTTTATCTATTTTATTATGAAAATTTTTCCTCCAAATTACTTGCCCAAGTTTGATTTTACAAATTCATATTTTTGGTGGGATTTCAAGTTGCTTTATCTTTAAAAAAATGAGATAGGTATGCTTAATTATTAAGTTTAAGTTAAAAATTTTCGTCAGGAATTAATTGAATTGCTATATTCTTTAATTTAATTGGATGATAATATATTATTCAATTAAAATTTCGATTAGATTTTTCAGTTACAATTTAAAATGCATAGAGTAGCTCAGCAATCAGTCAAATCCGGTTCTGTGGGGTCGGATTCCTGGGCCAAACGGTTGAATATTTAGCTTCAATTTCCGTGCATACGTACTTTCAATATTATTTTCTTCCTTATGTCAGAGCAACTTTTTAGTGAAACTGTTTATATTTCGTTTTAAAATTGAAAAACGTTCAATTTTAATTTAATGCGTCTGGCAAACGAGGCCTACTAGGGTGCGTCATTAGGGTGGTTCTTATTCATGCTTGTTCTTATTTATGCTTGGTGGACTTTTTTCTCCAAATTTCTCTACTCTCACCCCCCAGATTTGTTCGAATAACCAAAAAAAATCTTCAAATTCGAGCAAAATCGGTTAATATTTAAGGGTTCCGCAAAGACCATGAAGTTTCCCATCGATTTAACATGGTAAAAAGGTCAGCTTTTTGTCAATCTTATATTTAAATGCGATAATATGTCACAAATAATTCCCTGTTTCATCATATTGTTCACGATTTGTCAGAGAATAAGAGTCAATCATAAATTTTGAGGTTAAATAATTTCAAGCCACTCTTGTGGGTTCCCGAAGAAAATCCCATAAGTGAAAAATTTGAATTTTACGTAATATTGCGGTTTATTAACGCTTTTCAAAATTAAAAAAAATGAATAATTATTAATCGGTAATTTAAAAATACCCAGTCATTTGTTAACTAATATTCAATTGTTTTGTATATTAAAGCTAATAAAGGGCATAGCAGGATAAGTATGTATAAGCTGCCCCCAGCCGAATCTGTCCGACATTTTCACCATGAGTTGGTACCAATATGAGGTTCAATTCTCCGGAAGATTATATCTGAGAAATCATTTTTATGGGAGTTATGGGGGTTAGTAGAAAAATCGAAAAACCCCTTTTTCTCGGAAACGGCTGGGTCGATTTCGGTGGGGAAAAAAAATGTTATGGCTTTCAATGGAGGGATGTTTTGAAGAAATATGGGACACTCGAGACGAAAAGAAAAGGTCAAAAAAAAATTTCAAAATTTTTTTGATTTTTTTTAAATGGGAAATTCTTGAGGCACAATCGCCGTTTTTGCCTAAAAATACCTTGAATTATGCGGAAAAATATGTGCAAGTTTGAGCTCAATCAGAGTGGCTGCTCATGGTTAAAAAAATTGAAAATCTCCAGCGTACCACGTTCAATGCACGTCCGCTGATGTATAATGAGGAGTCTGCAAACTTACGCTGGCATTAGACTCCAAACACTTTGAAAATGCTCGTAAATCAGACAAAAATGGTCCCAAAAATTATAGTACCTTCTATTCATCCGGTATTCTCATCTGATGTTCTTTCATATTTCATTTATTTTGTCCCCTGAACTTGTTAATATGATATTCTCTTGTTTTTTCTAGCTCCTCACTGAACAAGGTTTTCATATTGAAACTGTTCCGGATTCGTCACCTTTCTTTTTATACCCTGATTTTCTGTTTGCGCGTATGGCCTTGACCGGCCCCGAAATAGCCAGGTAGTCCTTGAGCCTCAACTCGCCTGCCAATGAGCGCTTGCCACGACATGAAGTGGCGTGAGGAGTTGCGGAGGCGACCTACGTTCTCTTTGAACGCTCCTTCGGTTACATATTTTGGGCATTGTCTTTCCGATCTTGACATGCTGCGGAATTTTCTCACTTTCGCTCGTTTTGTCAAATGTTTCGCTTTCTCGCGGCTAAGGAAGCAATTCCTCATCGTACAGAGTAAGGCTTCGGTACAGAAATAGTAGTTGAGATTAGAGAAGCTTCAGTCATTCGTTTTATGATTTGATGTTCTTCCTCATATCTTCTCTTGTTTTTTCCTTGTTGAGATTCCCCGATCCCGATTTTCTTTTGTTCTTTCTTTGGTTTGATGACTGATTCTTCACAGTATATGGATAGGTCTTCGTTGAGGAATAGTGGTTTATATTCGAGATTCGTCATTGTTTCAAACTGAGCACGTTACTTATGCTTTCATTCGTTTTATCACGTAAACTTGTTCTCTTGTCGTATTCAATTGTTTTCTCGTTCGAAGTAGTTATTTTGATCTTTCTTCATTTTTGTCGAATTTCACGTTGGTCCTCACAACTTTCTTTATTTTATATAAGCAGTCTATGAGATTAGAGAAGCTTCAGTCATTCGTTTTATCATTTGAAATTCTTTCTTAGATCTTCTCTTGTTTTTTCCTTGTTGAGATTTGAGAAACTCAAGTCACTTGTTTTCAGATCTGATTTTGTTCCCACGACCCCGATCTTGTTTTGTTCTTTCTTCGGTTTGTTGACTGATTCTTCACAGTATAGGGAAAGGTCTTCGTTGAAGAATAGTGATTTGGTTTCGAGATTCGTCATTATTTCAAGTTGAGAACTTTACTTGTGCTTTCATTCGTTTCGTGTCCTGAACTTATTCTCTCATCGTATTCATTTGTTTTCTCATCCAAAGTAGTTATTTCGATCTTTCTTCGTTTTTGTCGACATTCACGACGAAGATTAAGAATAATAACGAATAGAAGATACCGAGGATTGTGGTAGGCAAGGGGACTCACCATAAAAAAGCACCCCGAATTGTGAGAGGCGAGGGGACTCACAATAAAAAATCACCCCGAATTATATACACCTGCTTTTGAAGTATCATTGGAATATTTTGAAGTACTATTGAATTCTTTCGGAATAGTACTCTGGAGATTTTTAATTTTTTTAACCATGGGCAGCCTCTCCGATTGATCTCAAACTTTCACATATTTTTCTACATAATTCGAGGTATTTTTGGGCAAGAAACAACAGAAAAAAAGACGATACCCAAAATATGTAACCGGAGGAGCAAGCGAAGCGAGCAGAGAGAACGTCGGTCGTCTCAGTAACTCCTCACGCCACTTCATATCGTAGCAAGCGCTCATTGGCAGGCGAGTTGAGGCTCAAGGACTACCTGGCTATTTCGGGGCCGGTCAAGGCCATACGCGCAAACAGAAAATCAGGGTATAAAAAGAAAGGTGACGAATCCGGAACAGTTTCAATATGAAAACCTTGTTCAGTGAGGAGCTAGAAAAAACAAGAGAATATCATATTGACAAGTTCAGGAGAGAAAATAAATGAAATATGAAAGAACATCAGATGAGAATACCGGATGAATAGAAGGTGCTATAATTTTTGGGACCATTTTTGTCTGATTTATGAGGATTTTCAAAGTGTTTGGAGTCTAATGCCAGCGTAAGTTTGCAGACTCCTCATTATACATCAGCGGACGTGCATTGAACGTGGTACGCTGGAGATTTTCAATTTTTTTAACCATGAGCAACCACTCTGATTGATCTCAAACTTGCACATATTTTTCCGCATAATTGAAGGAATTTTTAGGCAAAAAACGGCAATTGTGCCTCAAGAATTTCCCATTAAAAAAATCAAAAAAATTTAAAAAAATTTTTTTGACCTTTTCTCTTTCTCTCAAATGCCCCATATTTTTTTCAAAACATCCCTCCATTGAAAGCCATATCATATTTTTCCCCCACCAAAATGGTTTCTCAGATATAATCTTCCGGGGAATTGAACCTCATATTAGTACCAACTCATGGTGAAAATGTCGAACAGATTCGGCCGGGGGCAGCTTATATATACTTATCCTGCTATGCCCTTTCTGCATCGATCGGTTACCGATTTTGAACAAAGTTTTTTTTAATTTAATAACAAAAATGAAAAAAAAATGTTTTCTTACAAAAGTACCGGTTTTTGAAAGATACTTGTATTCAATCCAAAATACCTACAATCAATGGAGCAACTGTCCAGAAAAGTTGCCTAATAGTTTAGAAATTGTTTGAGTATATATTGAATTTGTCATTTTATAAACAAATTGCATAAACAGTTATCCACAGCAGGTATTGACGTTTGAATAAATCAAGTTTTTTTTATTGAAGCGGCCAAAAATAATACAAAAGTGTCACCAAATTATCAGATTCATTCATCCAATAAAAACTGGTATTACTTTGAAAAAATGTAATTAACAAATGCACGCTCTGCCTACTTTTTGGTGCTGAAAACTCGCTTTTTTCAACGTAATGTAGTGTATATAACTAATTTCTAAACTTTCTGCGAGGTTACATAACAATGAAAGATTGTTATTGTTAAGACAAAAGACAAATTTTTATCATCTTAGGAATTTTTGAAGCAAAAAAATTCGCTTCTTTTGGGTATTAGCAGTAATGGCTCTATACTATAGATCGATAATAATGGATAATTGTTCAAACAAAATTAATTACCAAATGCATTTTTCAGCTATGTTCAAGTGTAAAAACTGGGTTATTTTGAACGTAACCAATCGTTATTTAAAAATTTTAAACTTTTTTCTATAAAACTCGATAACCATTACTAAATAACAGTCCGCTAATATCCTAAGGAAACGCATTTTTTTGTTTGGAAAATTCCTAAGATGATAAAAATTGGTTCAAACCATTGTTGTTAACAATGAATTTTTGATTTTCATTTGAGCTCCCTACAAATTTAGAATTCAGCTATTTACACTACATCATGTTGAGAAAACTAAGTTTCCACCCCCAAAAAGTAGCCAGAAAATGCATTTGTTAAATAATTTTGTTTAAAAAAATCATCAGTTTTTATTCGATGAATAAACCTGATGATTTTGTGACATTTTTGTATAATTTGTTGGCCGAATCAATAGAAAAAACTTGATTTATTACAAAATAAAATCAAGCCGAACCTGATGAAAATGATAAAAATTGAAAAATCTAATCCATAGACGCTCTTATGCAACTACTGCTGATCACTTTAAAAAAAAAAAATTTTAATCGGTTGAGAACTGTAGTTTGTAGGTGATTTTGAATAGTATAAGGGAAGTCAAAAGAATTTGATTGAATGTTATAGAAATCAAAATTAGCTCAAAACACTTCTAAACTAATTAAACGCAAACTGAAAACTCAAAAAATATCCATTGAACTGAATAGAATTATTGATTTAATTTAAAAGAATTCAGGTGAATGAACAAAATGCGAAAGAGATAATAAAAGAATTCTTAATGAATTAGTAATAATTCAGGGTGAATTCAAATTAATTGCAAAACATATATGAAAATCTCTACAAATCTACAATGGGTATTAGAAAATTTGTTTATCATGAGATGCCCTGCTGCAGCGCATCTTAGTTATTTTTTGAGAACTTATTTCAGAGGAATTTTTACTTATTATCATGATAAAAATGTGAAAAATTTTGATTTATATATTTAATATAAATTGCAATTTGTTAGACTGCCCTGCTGGAGTTCTACAAGGCGTTTTTTACGATCAGGATCGGCCTCAGTACCTGAACTACGGCGGGATTGGTGCGTTTGAGTTGGGACATGAAATGACTCGCGCTTTTGATAACGAAGGTAGACAAATTGATAATAACGGAATCTCTAAAGATTGGTGGACGCCAGAAACGAATGAAAAATTTCTTCAGAAAGCTGCTTGCTTCATCCAGCAGTACGACACTTACAATGTTGAAGAAGTCAACGTCAAGGTATGTACATCTAGGATTCAAAAAAATATTTATTAGATGTTTGCCAAGAACTTTTACCATTGTGTATAATAAATTATAGAAAAAGCAGCAATTTCAGTGATGCACTATTCTGTTACATGAAAACAGTACCTACATATCCACATATCTATCAAACGTAATTTTAAACAAGAGGGACAAACTTTCAGAAAAAAGTACAATCCACTAAAACCGTTCTTACAGGAATTGACCAATACAATACATTACAACAAAAAGTACACAGGCAAATTTTTTTATTTGTTTGTATATTGTTGCATTATACTGTAGTTTTAATTTCCTGCAATAATTTATAAAAAAGTACAACTATAAAAATCTACAGGAATTTGCAGGTTTTGCAGCCAAAAAGTTGTTCTTCTTCAACATCGATTGACAAATATTTAGAATATTGTCATGAGATAATCAATGATGATCAATTTTTCAGAGAATATTCGATGCTCGAATTTTGACGGAATGCATAGTAGAACATTAAAAGACGCTAGTCGTTAATAAGCAACTAATAAGCTTGTAACTTCTTTTAAAAATATATATTTACAGAAAAGCTTCGAACGTAAGGTTTCAATACATATTTTAAAAATATGACAAGCTAGGTTCTAAATGTAGATAAACGATTATCAGCTTTCCTAATTCTACTGTTGCTTACTATTCCTCCAAAGATCAAACATAGAAGCTTTTGTGATACCAAAATCCTAATTTTTAATTATCTTTTTGCAATATTCTAAATACATGTCATCCTAGTTCTAAAAATCCAAGTTATTGCTTCCAAACCCTGTATTCCTGCAGATTCTCGTGGTTGTACAAATCCTTGTGCTTGGCAAAAGTTGTACTTTCCCGTAATTTTCTTTTCTAAAGTATTGAATTTATTTGTATTTTCCTCTAATAGTTCAGTTTCTTGTATATTGTTGTGCAAATATTTCCAGCAGGGTCATTACCATTTTCTATTGCTACGATTAGGTACACTAAGAAAAATTGCGACATTCTCAACCAAATATACCTATAGATCAATAAACCTCTTTTTAAAGTTCAGGTTGCAGATTAATAAAATGGTTATATTAAAAATTACCAAATTATTGATTTTTGTGTAAAAAAACGGATAAATCGGTGAATTCCAATAATAACTCTTTAATGATTTCCAGGTAAATGGTAGCCAAACCCAAGATTCCAACATTGCAGATAACGGAGGTGTAAAAGCGGCGTACACGGCCTATCAAAATTTAGTCAAACAAAAAGGCCCCGAACCCACATTGCCTGGATTAGAATATTCCCCGTCGCAGCTTTTTTGGATTCAAGCAGCTGTCACACAATGTGCCAAATACACGCCAGAGATGATGAAAACCGCAATTTCCAACAGTGACATGAGTCCACCAGAATTCAGAATCATAGGTACATTTGCTAACAGTCCAGAATTTGCAAGAGACTTCAATTGTCCAGTGGGTTCCAAAATGAATCCAGTTGAGAAGTGTTCTGTATGGTAAAATTTTATAAAAACTGTCAAATGTTCTTGAAAAATTGTCAAAATTGAGTCCGCTGTACTATTCATAGGTTTTCTTGCGATTGCCTATGTGAGCTATGAATATCAATAATTTCAATAATTAATAAAAATACGTATTTTAATTTTATTATTTATTTAACAACATTATTTATTCAAATTTATTTACTTATATATAATATTATTAATTTCGAAATTTAAATCGTTTCTAGAAATAGACATGTCACTTTGAAGTAAATACTGCAATGTACGTTTTCGAGTATGCTGTCATTATAAATATGAATAAAAAAATTATCTATTGAAATATCTGAAGAACTCCGTCATTTTCATCATTTATTAGGTTAGAAGTTTTTGATTTATACACAGTAAATAAATTCATACACAAAATAAATTATTGAAAGCTACACATATGCGTTATTTTTAAAATGTTTGGGAGCACATATTGCACTTGATATTTCAGTAGCATGTAAAATCCTTCTCTGTGGTTAAGTTTACCAACATAATTTCTGTTCCTATTTACTTTAATTTGGCAGAATAATAATTTTCGGATTCGGGGTATCTCAAAACTTTAAGATTTAAAGAAATCCACGATTTTAAAATTTACACATAAAACTAATATCTTCTCATTATGAAGAGAATGTAAACAGGAATGAGAAACTATTTAATTAGGTTGAAGATTTTGTACCTTTACTTCAATTCGTGCTTGAACTTAGGAAACTCTTTTAAAAAAGTACAATTTTCACCCGATTTTCAAATTTTTTGTTTAAAAGTGATCAGCAATAGTTGCATAAGAATGTCCGAAGATTAGATTCTTTAATTTTTATCATTTTCTATTCTTATATAAATAAACAAATGCATAGTTTGACGATTTAAAGATAGAAAGTACCATTTTTCTTTCTGATCCTGTTTAATTTATATGAGTGGTTATTATTGCTGAAGCAGACTTGTTATTTTTCCCAACTTCGCATTTTTACATGAAATTTCTTCATAGAATAAACAAATAATATCGAATGACAATTCTGCATCACTAAGAATCACCATTTATATAATTTGCTGACGATCAGAAATGAAAACGATAACTTTCTATCTATAAATGGTCAAACTATGCATTTTTTCATGAAATTTGTTTAAAAATATACAAATAATGATAATCAAATAGAATAATAATGAAATTATAAAATTTGTTGATAAATTAAACAAATAATATCGAGTGACTAATATTTAGCACTGAATATTGGCACTAATATAATATAAAGGTACTAATAAAGAAAAACGATTACTATCTGCCAATAAATGTCCAAGCTATGCATTTGTTCAAATAATTTGTTCATTAAATAAATCAAGTATACCATGCAACAAATTTTCATGATTAAATATGATCCTGCCGAAAAAATTAAGCAATTCCAACTTACAAATATAATTCGCAGGCAAAATTTCCACGATCTTGACATTTTGTTATTATAACTTGTTTATAACAATTGGATCAGATATCCTATTAATCATTTATATTCTTTAGATACTTCGATATTTATTTTCACCGGGAATGGGATTAATTAAGTTATTTATTTAAAGATAAGAAATAATAATTAAAAAATGTCTCATTTTCGCTCCTTCTTTATTTGCATAAAAATAGAAAATTATGAATATTGAAGAAGCTAATCCATAGAGGCTCTTATGCAACTATTGCTGATCACTTCTAAAAAAAAATTTTAAATCAGTTAAGAATTGTAGGTTCTAGGTGAATTTTAATAGTATAAGGGTATTCAAAAGAATTTGAATAAATGTTGAAGAAATCAAAATTAGTTCAAAACACTTCAAAACTAATTAAAAACAAACTGAGAACTCAAAAAATATCCATTGAACTGAATAGAATTATTGATTCAATGTAAAAGAATTCAAGTGAATGAACAAAATTCGAAAGAGATAATAAAATAATTCTGAATGAATTAGTAATAATTAAGGGTGAATTCAAATTAATTGCAAACATATTTGAAAATCTCTACAAATCTATGAAAACCTACAAAATCCCTCACTTCTTGTTAATGAATTCCTCAAAGTACATTAAAATATTATTAAATCCCGTGAAATTGTATACAATTTTATAATATTTTTTTTAATCCTGGAAAATTTATAAAAATACCTTGAGATCTTTTAAAGCTCCCAGAAAAATTTGTTTATTTCTCTTAAAGTCATCCAAAGCCTTTAAAATTCCTTTAAAAATTAATAATATCTTGAAAGTTCATTGAAATCGTTGAAAATACTTTATATTATAAATAATTGCAAATCCTATGAGGTTACCGAGATAAATTGAAAATTCCTTGGAATCTTTTGATATACCCTAAAACCTAGCATAGGTCCTATTAAACCGATGTATATTTTCGAAATGTTAGGAAACTCTTTGATACAATACCCATGCAAAATTTTTTTAATGTCTTGAAAATTCTTTAAAATCTTTTCAAATACTCTAAAATATTTCAAATTCTGAAGCCAATCGAATATTCCTTAGAATCTTCTGAAATACTCTTAAAGTTTTCAAAACTTTCAAAACCTTTGGAAATCAATTTAAAAATTCTGAGGCTCCTAAAAATGCTTTAGATCCTCTAAAATGCCATGATATAATTCAAATTCTATGAGTAACATCAAATTATTGAAATCTATTGAGAAATTCCTAGGATCATTCAAAATACTAGATATTTAAAATCCTTCACAATATTTTGAAATTTCTTGAATTTTTTAAGCTCTTCGAAATCCCTCGCATTTTTCATAAGAACTCTAAAGTATTCCCAATACTTCGAAACTCTTTCAAATTATTGAAATCCTTTGCTTCTTTAACAATCACTTAAAACTTCTCAAAGCTTCCGAAAATGTCTTGACATCTTTTAAAATACTCTAAAAGTTCTCATATCCTTTACTATTTTTCGAAATTCCTCAAAATTATTGAAATCTCTTGGATACTTTATATATATCTTATATACTTTAGCCTTGGAGTCTTTTCAAATTCCTTGAATATTTATTTTGATCATTTTAAAATTACTTGGAAGTTGAAATCTTTTAAAGCTTTCGAAAATGCTTTGAAATCTTCCGAAATTCTCTAAAATATTTCCAATCCTCTAAAATCAATTAAATTACTGAAATCAAATTAAAAAGGATTGGAATTAAAATTTTTTACAAAAAACGTTTTCAGTTGATCAACTGTAATTATGATTCAATATTTTTTTCAATTGAACTATACCTCAAGTTTTATAAAGTCAACAATAAATTGATTTTCCAGGATGACTCTGAATCCGTTCAAAATTTAAAAGTTTAAAAACTTCATCTCTAAAAATTTAACTGTTGCAATTCGAAATCCTTAGCAGTTAAATGAACGTAAACGCCCGGATGATTCAATTTTAAATTCTATTCAAATACTGTTTCAGTTGGAAAAATTCGATTTTCAAATTTTAAGAATTTTAATTAGAAAAAGAAAAATTATCCAATTAGTCGAAATATTTTACTGTTCACATAAATCGAACAATTATAAATCAAATATTCAAAACTGCACATTTTGAAATGGAAACCCTTGAATCGTGAAAATTTTCAAGGACTAAAAACTTTAAATGTTACAGTTTAAATTGATTTAGTTTGACAATTTTTAATGTTTAAGTGACGTAGTTAAATTTTGATGTATAAATAGCAACTTAACACTTAGTAATTTAGGAAAAATCGAGTAATTTCAAGCGATGTTTTTTTTTAAAAGAAGTTTTGAAAAGATTCGAAATTAATGTAAATCTTCAAATGATTTCAAATAATATTTAAAGAATGTACATTTTTTTGGGGTTTGGTATGAAAAATCGAGAAGCTTTTTAAGAATTGAGAAAGGTTTTATGAGAATAAAAAAATTATCTTACGATTCTTAGGAAAATTGAAAAAGACTTTTTATTTTGAAAAATTTTAATTTATAAGTGCCATTGTTAAATTTTGATGTATAAATAGCAACTAGACACTCAGTAATTTGGAAAAAAATCGAGTAATTTCAAGAGATGTTTTTTTAAAGAGAAGTTTTGAAAAGATTCAAAATTAATGTAAATCTTGAAATTATTTCAAATAATTTTAAAAAATGTACATTTTTCAGGTTTGGAACAAAAATGTAGAAGCTTTTGAAGAATTGTGAAAGGTTTTATGAGAATAAAAAATGTTCTTACGATTCCTGGGAAAATTGAAAAGGACTTTTTATTTTCAACGAAATTGTTTAAACAAATAATTCTTGTCTGTTACTACCTTCTTGTATAGTAATGCTAGATATATGCTTTTTTACTGAATTTTTAAACTTCTTGTTCACTTTGTACTTCATAAGATTAAAATCAATGCAAGTTAACAAAACTAATAGTTTAAACAATCTATTATAATTTTTAATAATATTCACTTTGAATAATGTCATTTTTTGTGAATATATTTTTGTAGAATAGAACTAGATATTTGATATATTCTTTAAATTTTTCATATAGATAATATTGGATATAACTTTTCTTTGAAGTATTTAATGAGAACTTTTCGTTTAAATTATTATTTTAAAACATTAGCAATACAGGAAACATACTTTAATCCGAAAAAATTGAATACTATTTAAAAAAGATGTGTTGTCGTGTACACTCAGTAGTCCACGCCGCTTTATGTCAGCCGCATTTCAGTGCCCGACCACGCGGGGCTGAGACCACTGGCACGCCATCACAGCAGTGGTAACGTCCACTCATGATCAGCCTCGCCTATTTACCTTCAGAGAATCTTTTTAAAGTCTGGGAATGTTTTCGAGTGAATACCTCATTTTTTAACATTTTTAATATTAAATTAAATAACAATTTTTCCTTAGTAAAACTAGCTTTATATTACTGGATTTAACAATATAATTGAAAATTCACGTATTTTGTTGCAAATTAAACAGTTTGGTTAAATTTTTTCTCTCTCTTGACTGAAAAATCTTTCTAAGTTGAAAATTGATCTTTTTTGGTTAATTTTTTGAAAATTCGTCTTTTTCGAAGAAACTTAATCTGCTTGGTTGAAAATTCAACTACATGGAAAAAAATTTATAGCTAAGCCAAGAATATTTATCCTTGATCTGAATACAAATATCGCTGAAGAAGAACCAACTATATTGTTAAAATATATCAAATTGTAATTTGCACCATCATTTATTCTGAATATCATTATCATCAATGAATAACATACTCAAATTGATCTTCTTTTTTTTTGTTGAAATCAATTTTTTTACTAAAAATTTAACTAAGCTGGTTGAATATTTAAAATTTAAGTATTTTCTTGAAAATTCTTCTTTTTTTTGTATAATAAATAATTTTTGAATTGAAAATGAACCAACCCAATGAATATTCCATCATTTCAAAGAATTTAAGGAATTCAGAGACTTCAAAAAATGCAGATAATTCAAAGAATTCGGCATATTCAAGGAACTCAGGATATATAAGGATTTCTAGAAATTCAGAGAATTTCAGAGAATCTAAGAAATTCGGAGATTTTTTAGGATTTCAGAAAATTTGAAAAATTTCTGAAACTTGGAGTTTCAGGACATTTATGAAATAAAAGAAATTCATAGAATTGACGGAATTTCAAGATTTTAGGAAATTTCCATTATACCAGGAATTCAGGATATTAATAGAATTCCGATTATGCAAGGTATTCAGGATATTCAAGGAACTCAGGGAATTTTGAATATTCAAAGATTTCAGGAAATTCACAGAAATCAAGAATTTTAGAAAATTCAGATGATTTCAGCGCATTTAGGGAACTTGAATAATTTAGACGATTCGGGGAATTACAGGAATTCGCGGAATTTAGAGAATTCAGAAAATTCCAAATATTCAAGGAATTTAGAAGATTCAAGGAGTTCGAAGAACTCGTGCTTTCGGCTTTTGAAATTAGCTGAGTTTTTAAATGGCAAAAGCAAGTTTTCGATAAAATGCAAAAAAAAGTAATTTTTATTATCTTTCTATGGATGAAATTTTTTGTCAACACTCGAGGAATGTTTAAGAAATAATTTTCACCTAATAACAAGTTTAAAAATATTTTATAACCAATTTTGAATTGTTTAAACAGTTAGTGTTGGTTAAGAGTTTTTTTCGTTCCGAAATCTTGAGAGTAATATATTTTTTGAACGACATGCCGCAATTAGTAAAACAATTTTCATTTGCTTAAACAATTTTTTCACTTTTAATCTTGATAAGTTACTACTTTCTGAAATCAATAATGCAGTTAATTAATGCTGAATGTGCTATTTTGTCTCAGAGACAATATTCAATTATTTAGACAATTTTCATTTGTTTAAACAATGTTTTCCCCTACAAATCTTGGAAATTTATTATTGTATTGAATTAATGATGCAGTTCATAAATTTGAAGAGTGATATTTGTTGTGGAAGACAGTTTTGCAATTATTTATTCAATTCCTAATCATCTAGTTGCGCCTTTTCATAGAAAAGGTGGAGAAAATTCTTGCCTTTTTTTAATCTCTTACACTATGTCCCTTATCATTCAGTATTTTCTTATTTCAGAAATTAAAGCCTAATTGTTTAAACAATAATCACTAGAATCTTTCCTATGAAAAGTTTTTTATTCGGGAATATACATCACGAAAATTAGACACAATTTATATATATATTTGTTGTTTATCTTGTGTATAGATTAATGTGGTTCCGGGGGAAGCGCAGCTCCCGAAATGGGAAATAGGCCCTCTGAACACCAAAAATTTTAAGTCAGCAATAGTAACCTCTTCAAAATAATCATCAGGTTTATGTTTATTTTCAGGTATGAGGCTAATTTCGTCCGGTTGTGCTGTATACAGATTTTGCTTCACTCTAAAGTATCTGGAATTATAAACAGCAAACCATGTCGTATCATTAGGTTCCATGGTGTTTCCAGCTTGAAAAGAAAATAAAGATTTGTGGATTTAAAAAAGTTAAAAATCAATCTCAAAATTAAACAATGTGTTTTTATTAAAAGCTCTTGAGAGCGTCAAATACCAGTGATGGGAAGTAACTAATTCCATTTATCAAGTTAATTTTTGGGTAACAATAGTCCCTGATAAAAAAATTGGAAAGGAAATATCAGATAGGTTCTCGTACGACCATCTTTCAGATTCATACCGAGACCTGCATCGGATAGAAATTTTGGAATAATTCTGATTGGTTCAGAATGAATTTATTCCCGAAACATTCGCCAAGAAAAATCCTAAAATCTCTCCATGAAGTTCTACGTATACCAAAAATCAATCCCATATTCATTCAGGGGCCATCCACAAATTTCGGAACAGCTTTCAGGAGAAGGGGGACGCTTTTTTCTTAGGCTTAGAACATTGACCTTGAAAGATGATCAGCAAGTGGTACTCACTGATGCAGCAGACATGTTGTAGGCTACAATTAATCTAATAGATGTTCTAGTATACACCCTATATATGCTACCAGAAGTGGACAAAAGAACAGGTTTCTATAGATTTGTCGCGCGCGCTGACTTCACTTAACGTATTCTTGCAATAAAAGGTGGAAAGAAGTGGGAGCTCCGATTACGCGATTTGATTCCTTTTACTTTTTTGTACATAAAACAATTGATAGCTGCGCCGGATCTCGCCAGATCACAACTTAATCCTTCAATGCTTTCATGTATCGGACGTGAAAACAAAAACTCGAAGCAGTCACAGTCACAGAACATTCATGTTAACTCAAAACATCGAAAAGTTGCTTTTAATCTTGAGTAAATTTTGCACATATTTTCAGGGTCCCCCTCCATTTTGCAGATTTATTTCACAGCACTCATTGAATAATGTATTCGTGTTTACTTCAGGTGCGAGAAAAGTCCAGATACGTTCAAGTCATGCGCGTTTCCAGACAAGATGAACTTTGAGGGTACATCTGCTGACGAATATTCGATCAAACTATCTGTTATTCCGGATTTGAGCGCTCAACGCCATGTATACAACATTTCCTAGTAGTTTACTTCGAGTAGTGACTTTTGATTGTTGAGGTCTTGTCCAGGAATTTCGGATTCTGGCCCACCGTGTGATGGCAAAAAATCTTCTGGAAGTAAATGCTCCTCTCTGGTGGGTAAGGGATCAGTTGGTTCTATTTGGAGATTGTCTTAAATTGATGTTACGTAATAGTTTTAGCAAATCAACCTTTTAGAAAATCCATGTATCCAAATTTGTAGTATAACGTTAAAGTACTTTTTTAGTTTTCGGCAAAAAACTAACCTAAAAAATATGAACTTCCCAAGGTAGCTGTACCACGCAATTTCAAATCTTTTAAAACCATGCAATCGGTAATATCTTTACGCACAAACCTCAAACTCACAAACCTCAAACCCACGAACTTCGTACCCCCAAACCCACGAACCTCATACCCCCAAACCCGTAAGCCCACAATGCTCAAACCCATAAACCTCAAACCCACAAAAATTATACCTCAAACCCACAAACCTCAAACCCTAAACCCTAAAGTTTGGTGAGTTTGTGGACTATTCCGCATGATGTACTTACATATTGAGTTTCATGAACATGGGGTTTGATGTTTGTGGGTTTGTGGATTTGTGGGTTCAGGTTTATGTGTATGAGGTTTGTGGTTTTAAGGTATAATTTTTGTCGGTTTCAGATTCGTAGGTTTGAGGTTTAATTTTTGTGGGTTCGAGTGAGGTTTGTGGGTTTGAGGTTCGTGGGTTTACAGGTTTGGGGGTTTCAGGTTTGTTGGTTTGAGATTTGTGGGTTTGAGTTTTGTGGGTTTGAGGTTTGTGAGTTTACGGGTTTGAGGGTTTGAGGGTTTGAGGTTTGTTGGTTTGAGGTTTGTGTGTTGGACGTTTGTGGGTTTTCTGTTTGTGGGCTTTCTGTTTGTGGGCTTATGCATTTGTGGTTCTAGGTTTATGTGTTTGAGGTTTGTGGGTTTGTGGGTTTGGGGTTCTAGGTTTATGGATTTGTGCGTCTGAGGTTTGCAGTTTTCAGTATCATCATTAGATTAAAATTTTGATTTTTTGTCAGTCATTCTGTAGAAAAACATCCATAAAAACAAAATCTTTTTTACAGTTTTTGAAATTACTACTACCCGCAAAATCATGTAACATTCCTCAAGTATATCAATCAAAGTAAGTAAAATTTCCAAGAGCTTTACTTTCGAGGGATTCCAAAATATTCATAATAATTTAGCGTATTTTGAAGTATTCCAAGGAATTTTCAAGAGATTTAAAAAATTTCAAACATACTGATTTAAAGGGATTTCAAAAAAATTGCATGCGGTGTTACTTACTGCATGGTCTCGGTTCACGAACTCCCATAAGTGAACTATTTGGATTTACATATTCCACCACTTTTACGCCTCCGATTATAGTGAGACGTACTATAAAATCAAGATTTCTATAATCATTTCCAGTAGGATTTTTATTTTCCGGACAGTCAGCTCTCGCTGCTATTGTTCCAGTAGGATCTGTCACAATCTCAATCGGTTTTCCTTTATAAGTGGCATGCAAATTTGCTGGGCCTTGAACACGGGAGGGTATACGATCATGAATTCGAAATTGCCCGCGCCCACCTCCGGGGTGGCGCCTGCGCTTACGCGGTGGTTCTGAACTTGATGGCCGACGGTCAGCAGCATTCAATTCTGTAAAAAAAAAAAGATTTAGAATTGAGGAAAAATTGAATATCGCTCTCAAAATTAAACACTAAACAATTCTAAACTGAAGCACTGAAAATGATACAAAGCGATACCTCCATGTTAAAAAAAACTCTTCCGGATTTTACGTCTAAAACGACCACTCTGCTTTTTGAGTTAGGGTACCTTTTCACTGAGGCCTGTTTTGAATTAATCGTGGAATGAATATTTTTCAGAGGATCCGTTTCTAGTTACCTTGTTGGTTCACGGCAACTCGGATTGGTTGTTGACCTAGATGCAAACTCAATGTTTCAAATTAATTTAATGATTAATTCAAAACAGGCATCCGTGAAAAAGCACTTTGAGGGTGGTGTCCCATGGCAGCGTCAACTAGCTGGAAATTCCTGTACAGGAACCTCGGAGGATCCTGGACATGTTCCTGGACACGAACCTGTATGGGTAATCTTGGCGGTCCCTGTACAGGAATTTGGCGAACAAAACTGTACATGATCCTGCAAAGGAACCTGTATGCAACCTAACCTTTGAATTATCATGTACAGGTACCTTCACATAATAGTTTGTGACGCGGGTTCATGTACAGGAACTTGTTCAGGATCCTGTACGCGAACCTGGATACAAACTTATCCGCGAGGGTTTGTTAGTGCCTTGACTGTCTCGATAGTAAGTTCGATCTTTAAGGTAATAAAAGAAAAGCAACTTTATAGCTGTAAGCGACCTGAGTTTCCGCAACGGCTCTCTGTAGAGGACCCCATGCGTGTTTCTGTGCAGAAACCCACGCCTCAATTTACTTCTCGGAGAAACCTGATCTGGAACGGATTCCTGCACAGGATACGTCAAGGTAACCTGTGCAGGTTCGTGTGCAGCATCGTGTCCAGGAACATATCCAGAAACATGTCCAGAAACATGTCCAGAATCTTCCGCGGTTTCTGTACAGGAATTTTCACATAGGCAAACTAGACGGCAAAGCGCGAAACGTCAAATCACTAGACATTTGAGCCAATTATATTCTCCTGGTTATCCACAGAAACACTGTCATTGGTTGAAATGTCTAGTGATTTGACGTTTTGCGCTTTGCCGTCCAGTTTGACGCCCATCGTTTTTATTACACATACAGAGCAAGCAGAAAACAGGTTTAGGAATTAATACTCTCTGGTTTAGTATATTACATATTTGAAATTGTTTTTAGTACGCCTGCATTCTTCTGAATTCACATTGTATTCCCTTGAATTCTCTTGAATTCTTTGAATTCTGTGTATTGTTTTTCATTCTTCGAAATTGCTTCAAATACATTTAAACACTTTCAAATCCTTTTGCATTCTTTTAGCTTCTTTGAAATCTTCGAAATTCCTCTGAATTCCCTGATATATTTGAATTCATCTGAATTCTCTAAACTATCTGAATTCCTTATTATACCATCAAGCCATCTAATTTCGGGGTAAACGTAACTTACTCGGTGAGGAAGGGAGTAATTTGATGGAGGGGTATAGATTTTGAAAATTCCTGATTTTTGAGAATTCCGTGAGTTCCACGGACTTGAACCTAATGCAAAGAAATCAGAGTAATTGAGAAGATTTCACAGAATTCAGGGCATTTTTTAGTAATTCGGGGGCTTTAGAATATTCCAATAATTCAGGTAATTCAGAATATTCAAGGATTTCAGAAAATTCAAGAAATTTATAGATTTTGTGGAAGCCACTGTATTCAAAAAATTCAGAATATTTAATGATTTTGAGCAATTCAGATGATTTTAATGATTTCAGAAAATTCAAGGAATTTAGTAATTTATCAGAATTTTAGAGAATTCAAGGAATTTATGAAATTCGAGGAATTCAGGAAATTGAAGAAATTCAGAATATTCGAGGAATTCAAGGAATTTAGAGAATTCAAGGAATTCACGGAATTCCTAGAATTCATGGAATGCACCAAATTCAAGGAATTCATAGAATTTAACGAATACACAGAATTCAAGGAATTCACAGAATTCAAAACATTCACATAATTCAAGGAATTCACAGAATTCGAGAAATTCATAGAATTCAAGGAGTTCATAGAATTCAAGGAATTTAAAGAATTCAAGGAATTCCAAGGTTTGCAGGAATTCATAAAATTATGAATATTCAAGGAATTCAAGGACTTCAGAGAATGCAGAGAATTGCAAGAAGTCAGAGTATTTCAAGCATTCAAGAAATTAAGCATTCCCAGGAAATTTAAGGATTTTATAGAATTTTATAGATTTGAGAGGATTCAAGGAATTCAGGAAAATCATGGATTTCAGCGCATTTGTGGAATTTAGAGAATTTAGTCATGTTTAGTATACTCTAGAAATTCGAGAATTTCAGAGGATTCGTGGAATTCCAACGAATTCGGAGTATTTCCGGAATTTCTGAGTATTTAGGGAATTTAGGGAATTCCATCAATTTTTTTAGGAGTTTTGGATGTTAAAGGAATTTAGAGAATTCAGAGATCTCCAGGGGTTTTAGAGCATTCAGGGGATTCGATAAATTCTGGAAATTGCAGGAAGTCAAGCATCACTGAAGTTAAGCAGTGTTGGGTGCGGTTAGTGCTTGGATAGGTGATCATTCGGGAATACTGCGTGATGTTGGCCCGTCGTGGGTGTGGTGAGCCCACACTAGTAGTAGCAGTAATAAATAATCCACCTAGAAAAGTCACGCCTACCCCGAAAGGGAAATGGCTTAATGGTATATAAAGGACTTCAACGAGTTCAGAGAAAGCAGGGATTTTCCAGAAATTGAAAAAATTTCAAGGAAGTTGAAAGACGTCAAAGAAATTCAACACGAATTCAAAATAACTATGATAATAATACACTAAACTAGCGAGTTTTAATTACTGAACCTGTCTATCGTTCGTCACGTATGTGTAATAAAAATGAGGGATCAACTTATAAACAGAGGGGTTTTCAAGAAAACATATGTGAAATTCAAACTGTCTGAACTGTATGATTTCAAATACAGAAACTTTTGAAACCTAATAATGAAATATCAATGTAGAAAGGAAAACGTGGCTAGCATTGACGAAGTACAGCCTTCTTTATGTTTTCTTGGAAAAATATTGTATGTTTTCGCGATGATGGTCGTTTTTTCAAATGAAATGCTATGTCCTGTTTCGATATGATGATCAGCTAGTGCTGATTGCGTGGAATGTTTTAGCCTGACTTTACTCTAATGTTCCTGTATATGTTGGCTCACTGCGCTCCCGGTTTTTCCGATACAGACTTCGCCAACAAGAGTAAGGGACTTTGCATACTCCCGGATCACTGAGAGGTGTCTTTTTATCTTCAGGGTTGTTCAGGAATCGCCCTATTTTCGCAAGTAGTTTAAATATGGTTAGGATGTTGTGTTTGTTGAGAATTCATTCTATTTGTTCTGTAATACCTTGGATGTAGGGTAAGATGGTGGTCGTTTTTCTCTCTCTTTCTTTAGTAGTTTGTGTTGACTTGTTGTTTTGAGTGTATTTTCTTATGGCTTTATTAATTTGTTCGCTGTCCATGATTTTTTTGTTATCGTCTTCTTTATTCATTATGTCTCCCAACTGATGATACATATAAAAAAAATCAAAATCGACTTGACAAAAATAATATTCAGAAAAATAAAAACGCTTCTAAAAGACTCTAGCCTTGACAGCAAAACAATATCTAAATTAATGCCTACTAATCCCATCTATCTAAAACTTTACGGACTCCCAAAAATCCACAAAAACAACATTCCACTCAAACCGATCGTCAGCGCAATAATCTCACCAACTTACAACCTAGCACGCTTCCTCATCAAAGAACTGAAACATCTCACAGGAAACTCTATTACACACGTCCAAAACTCTTTTGAGTCTATCAAAAAGATACAACAGATTCATATTCAACCCCAAGACATCCTAGTGAGTTTCGGCTTGATATCTTTCTTTACGAAAGTACCAATCTCTGATATAGTCGATATTATTAAAACCTTTGCAAACTTCCCCTTGGATCACATGCCTTGGATAGAATGCTGTCTCAATAATACCTACTTCTCTTTCAATAAACAATTCTACGAAGAAACCCCAGGAACGGCAATCGGATCTCCAATCTCAGCTGTAATAGCCAACATTTTCACGGAACATCTGGAAACTAAAATCTTCAAGCAATCCAAACTTAAACGGGATTTCAGTGCCGTTACGTTGACGACATTTTTGTCATCGTGAGACAAGCACTAGATGAACTCCACAAGTTTACCGATTTCATCAATCGATCACACCCTAATATCCACTTCACCATGAAAATTGAACAAAAAAGAAAATTGCCTTTCTTGGACATACTAGCTTACAAAAGATCTAATGGCACATTAGGACATGAAGTTTACAGAAAACCCACGCATGCAAACAGATACCTACATGCCTCCTCCCACCTTCACCTATCTCAAAAGCAATCGGTTATAACAGATAAAGGTAACATACAAAAGGAATTACAAAACAACAAACAAATCCTAATACAGAACGATTAGACAAACAGATTGATGAGGCCATAAGAAAATACACTCAAGAAAACAAGTCAAAACAACCTACTAAAGAAAGAGAGAAAAAAGGCCACCATCCTACCCTACACCCAAGGTATCACAGAACAAATACGAATAATTCTCAACAAACACAACATCCAAACCATATTTAAAGCACTTGCGAAATTAGGACAACTTCTAAACAACCCTAAAGATAAAAAGGCCTCTCTTTGTGATCCGGGTGTATATAAAACCTCTTGCTATTGTGGTAAAGTCTATATTGGAGAAACCGGGAGTGCGGTGAGCCAAAGTATAAAAGACAATGAGAGTAAAGTCAGGCTGAAACATTTCACGCAATCAGCACCAGCTGAGCATTACATCAAAACAGGACATAGAATTTTATTTGACAAAACGACTGTCACCGCAAAAACATGCAATCTTTTTTGAAAAAGACATAGAAAAGCAATCGAAATCTTAAAATACCCTAATAACATCAATAGGGATATAATACCGATCCGATTTGCCTTTTCAACGTCCCGGATTTTTTAAGAAATTCTTGATTGGCCAATCATGTTCGACCAGTCCCCCCAGTGGGGCGCTCTGGCCAATCACAGGAATCACGAAACGACGGCAAGATGCGTAGTTTTTCACACGATTGAAACCCGAAACACCTCCTTTTATTACAATGAATCATAGTGAAAGCATTAAATCTATTATTTTTGTCTTTCTTGGCTCAAAATAACCGGGGACATCTACGAAACATGTACAAAAGATAAACTGTATTTGCAAACACTTTTGGGTTCAACTTAATCGAGGCTAGCCGTGAAAAAGGAAAACAACATTAATAATTCCAGTGCCTAAAATTGAGCGATATGTGTTATTGTGTAATTTATGGATGGCCCTTAACGTAAGATCAATGAAAAGACTGTTATTTGAAACTATCTTCATAGTAAGGCCTAAGATTCTTGACAATCGATTTTCTATTCTATGTCGTAATATATTGAGTATACGTTGATTCAACGTTATATTTGCTGAAGATTCATTTACACATACTGAACACTTTTTAAGATTGCACGTTTCATAACCAAAACAATTTTGATTTTTTAATATATGCGTTATATAACAATTTAGCTTGAATTATCTCAAGCAGAAAAGTTATAAAATTTTGCAACTCGAAAAATATTTAATATTGTGGAACTTTTGATCAGGCAACTTAAAATTGTAAGTGCTTTGAACCTAACAGACGGTTATTCAAAAGGGTTCAATAAGTGCGTTTTTTTAATGTTAGCTAAGCATTTCAAAAATCTAAGTTGTTGAAATATGTAATATTCCATATTCATATTGAGATTTTTATTATATTGATAACAACTTGCCACAAAAATGCAGACAAACTACGATGGTAAGAAGTAGAGTGCTGATAAGGATCTTCATTCATTTAGGTACTCGTAGATTTTGTGAACGTTGATTGAGAAATTTTAAATGTATCCACTGCTATATAAACTTATCACTTTCGGTTATTATTATCCAAAAACCCTACCTAATTAGGAAAATTTCCAGTGAGTAAAGACTACGTGGTAAAATCAATAAGATATTTTTTTATCCGTGCATCTATGTACTAATCAAGTAGATAATTTCATATCTTAAGTAAATATCATTAAAATACAATCAACCTAGCTTGCGAAATCAAAATTAGCCAAGGTCTTGCCAAGATTTCATAATTTATTTTCTCTTAATATTTTCTTAAAATTTCAACTTGTTCAACTAAATCAATTATAAAAGGTATATTTCTATAAGAATTAAAATTGAAAACCAAGATTTTTCATCATGAAAAATTCATTGGGATTTTGGGAACACGTTCAACCAAAAACATACATTTTCAATCAGGAAGATTATTTTTTTATGTAGTGGATTAATTTTCAACCAAATAATTTTATTTCCAATCAAAAACATACATTTTCAACCGATAAGATTAATTTCCTACCAAAAATGTACATGAATTTTACACCAAACCGTCGAGATTTCAACTAAAAAAGATCATTTTTTATCCAAGAAGATGAATTTTCAACTGAAAAAATTACATTTTCAACCACATAGTTAAATTTCCAACCAAAGAGAGGAATTTTCAACTAAAGCCAAATAATTTTTTTCTAACAAAGTAGTTCAATTTTCAAGCATTTAAATTTTCAACTAAAAGACATAAATTTAGAACCAAAAGTGTATAAATTAATTAAATTTTCACTTACAAAGATTAATTTTTAACCAAAACAAAAACAAATAATGTCAAACAATTATTTATTTTTTTAACCAAATTATTTTCAAGTGAAATCAAGAATCTTCAATCAGAAAAATAAATGTTTAACAAAGTAGTTCAACTTTCAACAATATAGTGAAATTTTTCTACTTAAAGAGATGAATTTTGAACTAGAAGTGGAATACTCATTTCCATTAAAGAGATAAAGTTTCAACCATAAAAAGTCATTTTTAACAATATATTGAATGTTTAACCAGAGAAATGAATTTTCTACCAAAATAGTTGAACTGTTAATTCAAGAAGATAAAAAAAAATACCAGCAAAGTACTTTTCAATTAACTTGTTACATTTCCTACAAAGTGGATTAGTTCTCCACGGAAGAGTTGAATTTTGCACAAAAAACAAGAATTTTCAACGAAGAGCATTAACTTTCTACAAGAAAAGATGCATTTTCAACGAAATACATGAATTTCCAATAAAAACATAATGATCAAATAAATTTTTTTAAAGTAAAATCTTTAGACTTGAAGGAACATTTTCGCTGTTTGAACAAATTTATTATTATTCATTCTTCTATAGGACGCGTTTTTTTGTTTTAATATGAAAAAATAACATCAAAAATAAAAAAATTAAATTTTTGGAAGAACGACAGAAGTGACGAAAAAAAATGAAAAGACATAAGTTGTTCGACCAAAGAAGAGCTACACATTTGTTTTGCATTTTTGTTATAAGAAAACATTGAAAATAAAAAATGGACTTTTTGGAAAAACGACACAAAATGCAATAACATTTAATTTATCAAAATTTTTCGCCTAAATTATATCTACAAATTTCCTTCAAACCACTTTACACTAGGATGCGTATTTTTTGTTTAAATCGTAAAAACAACATTAAAATAAAAGCAAATTAAATTTATGGAAGATCGAAACAAGATGCAATTAAATGTTTAATAACAAATTTGTTTTTGATTTTGAGCCATTTTTTTGGCCAAACTGCGCCGGCTATGGAAAAAAGTCAGGAAAAGAAAAACGTTGCTTTCTGGAAACCCTACACGATTATCATAGCAACTTTTTGAAATTTCTCGAAAAATCGAAAATTTAAATTTTGATAGGACAAAAAATAATGAAAAATAGAAAATTCCATTTTGTGGTCAAGCTACGCAAGATACGAAAAATGATGAGGAGAAAAAAATGTGCACCCAAAGAAGATCTACAAATTTGTTTTCAAACAATTGTTGATAGAACGAGTAGATTTTCTTTCAATCGTAAAGAATAAGATTGGAAATAAAAAAAAATATTTTTGGAAAGACGACACAAGAGACAAAAAAATGAGAAGACAAAAGTTCTTCAACCAAAAAAGATCTACACAAGCAAAATTTCACAATTTGTAAATGTGTAGTCCAATTGGCAGTTGCATATCTTAAAATATAAATTTTTTCTTGTGAAATTAAAAGAGCACTAAAATCTGAATGGAATTACATGAGGAAAGATTTTTCAAATAAACATAAATATTTTTGTTTTTTCTTTAAAAAAAAGTATCCGTTTTGAATTTTTTCGGATGTGACAACCAAGTTTTTTTTCCGTGTAGGATAAGGGGGCCTTGAAGACGAAGACTTGTCGGAAGAACAGTGTCTGATTGGAGGAGACCTGGACCTGACCCTCGCAGGAGGAGGAGATCTGTTGAAAAAATCAGAATTCCCGCTAAGAGGCATACCAGGAATAGAGAATTATATATTTCGCGGAAAAAAAAGTGCTGGAAATTTTCATTGACCGAGTCTGTGACTTTAGGATAGGTCTAGAAGCATTTGGAAATTTGGAAATATCGTATTGGAAAATCATGCAAATAGTGCTTGAAGAAATAAAAGACTAATTGCGTCCAGCATAGTCAGTGAAGCACTCCTAGACTCCATCAACAAAATATCACATAAAAATTTGTAAGCCGTTCAACACTCCGATATTAAATTCTCAAAGACAGTCAAGGAAGGGTTCGTAGACTATCAAACTAGCCATTTATGCTAATAAAAAATAAAAAATTATGATTTAAATTTATAATATTGTTATCTTCAACTTATATATTTATTTAAATATTATTATATATAAAGATGCGAGTTTCGTGAGCACTGAATCATCATCCAGTGTCTACTTCACTCATACCAATGTGAATTTGTCTCTGATCCCCACTGAGCGCGCATCTGAAAATTCTCGCAGACAGTCATGGTCTGTTTTCCTGACTTGTATTCGAGTTCTTAGTTTTTGAATCACGCACTTATTCAATTCAAGTCTTTGCAAACATGAAGCTATTTTATAGCCACTTCATGACTGTATACATTTTTTTTTGTAAACTGTCTTATAAGAATTCCAAGCCTGTTGTTTCTTGACTGCGCTTGAAAACTTCCATGACTTTTCTTTATTTTTACATGAAAATGTATGACCACTTTATAGAAACTATACGAGACTTCATAAAAATGATGGCCCGTCCTGAAGTCTAGCACTAATCTACAAAATGTTCCAAGACTTTTTTTCCCGTGTGGTTTCTAATAAGCGAGTTTTACGAGGAAATTTCTTCTGATTGGAAATCTGGAACCAACTGGAATGTCATCGATTTCCCCTGAGGTCAATGGGGTAACAGTGCCACTTTCCATGTTTATTTTTGTCCGTCTTGGACATGTTGCACCAATACCATGGAAATATATTCCGGCAAGAACATTAGGACTCTCCAATATTCCAAGGACGTCACTACCGTACGTTGATACAACAATTTGTTCTTGGGTTGGCACAGGATTGTACTTATTACCTTCTCTCAATTTAAGTGCTGTATTGGCAGGAAAAGTGTATCTTTGAAGTTCGAATATCCTGAAACCGTTCTGGGAACCAGCCTAATAAATAGAAGTTGATCAAGTTTATGTCCAGGTTCGCTATTAGAAGGAAGCCTGTTGGGTAGATTCATGCACCTTCTAGGATAAGGAGGCCTTAAAGACGAAGACTTGTCGGAAGAACAATGTCTGATTGGTGGAGACCTGGACCTGTCCTCGCAGGAGGAGGAGATCTGTTAGAAAAATCAGAATTGCCGCTACGAAGAACATCAGGAATAGAGAATTATATATTGGTTTCTAATAAGCGAATTTTATGAGGAAATTTCTTCTGATTGGAAATCTGGTACCAACTGGAATGTCATCGATTTCCCCTGAGGTCAATGGGGTAACAGTGCCACTTTCCATGTTTATTTTTGCCCGTCTTGGACATGTTGCACCAATACCATGAAAATATATTCCGGCAAGAACATTAGGATTCTCCAATATTGCAAGGACGTCACCGTCGGACGTTGATACAACAATTTGTTCTTGGGTCGGCAGAGGCTCATAGATATTAACTCCCGTTCTGAGTTTAAGTTTTTTATCGGCAGGAAAAGCGAATCTCTGAAGTTCGAACATCCTTTTTGAAGCCGTTCTGCGAATCAGCCGAATAAATGGAAGTTGATCAAGTTTATGTCCAAGTCCGTTACTAGAAGGAAGCCTGTCAGGTGGAATAATGAAACTGTTCCTAGTATGATTACGATTGGGAAGCCTTGAAGACGAAGACTTGTCGGAAGAAAAATGTCTGAGAGGAGGAGACCTGGATCTGGACCTCACAGGAGGAGGAGACCTATCAGCAGAATCAGAACTTCCGGTAGGAGGAACACCCAAAATAGAGCCAGAATTAGATAATGTCTCGGACTGTGTACTTAATTCTGCAACAAGAAACAAAGAATTTCAAAAACAGTCATTCGATTAATGCAATTTAAAATCTTAAATGAGGTGGAAGTTTGAACCAAAATATATAACCGTAGTGAAATTTGTTTGCCACTGTCCCGGTCTATCGTACTTTTTAAATGTAATTCCTAATTCTTTTCTTAAATAATCAATACATTTAATTGCTCTTGCAATGACTTTCCCAGATAGCTAACTTTCCAAAAAAATGGTCTTTTCTTAGGACTTGGTCCAAGTGGCTGGAAGAAAAAACCAGGACTGCCCTAGGTTAAGACCTATACTTAAACCTAGGTTAGCACATAGGTTCACGTCCGCCGCGATCTTTTGGTTTCTGAAAAAAGTAAATTAATGCGACAAGTTTTTGACAGAGAATTCAATTTTTTAATGAAAATAGCTCTCATTCATAGAAATTCTTTTGAAGCTTCTAAAGTTTATTTTTGAAATCTTTAAGAATCTATATTTCTGAAAGTTTTGTGAAGTTTGAAATTTTGTGTGAAACCCTTTGATTCTTCTGAATATTCCTTGAATTTACTCGATTTTTTTATCTTACCAAATCAAAACATTTTGCTTTAAATTCTGCTAATTAAAAAAATCTTATAAAATGTTTTGAAATCTTTTTACATAATCTCTTAAAATTAATTTTCCAAAATAAAAAGTTATTTCAAAAAAAAAATGTGCTTCAAAATCTTGTATTTATTACAAGCCAATCATTCAAAAATTTGCCCATGAATCTTAAGAATATTTTTTTCATTCTCTTGACACCCTACAAAATTTAGTTCACCTAAAAACTTTTTAAATCCTGAAAAATTGTCTCAAAGTCTTCCATATTCTTTTTCGACACATTTTGAAATCTTCAAGACTTAAAGTTATTCGTTTAAAATGAAACCTGAGCCATTTAAAATTTTTTCAGAAATCTGGAGAAAAATCTTTTCTCATCATAAAACAATCATTTACAAACTAAATTTTCTCTTCTATCAATAATATTTAGAAATAGAGTTCCCGGAATCGAGTCAGGTTCTTCAGAGGATTCAACTCCTTGCGTTCGAGAATCGATTTTTCGGAGTCAACGCCACCTACCCG